>JALBCR010002566.1:0-67500 GCA_030710515.1 Abscondita cerata
TTTAGTTACGTATTGTTTCACAATATTTTCCTTGCCCCTTACATGTTCAAAATATCATATTGGAATTCATCTAAGTAGAGAGCCCATCGAGTTAAACGGTCCGAAAGAAGTTTACATTGTTTCAAGAATTTTAAAGCAAAATGATCGGTCCGAATGATAATTTTACGACCCAAAAGAAACTGTCGAAATTTTTTAACCCAAAATTATTGCCAACAATTCTTTTCAGTCACAGTATACAAAAGTTCCGCCCCTCTCAAAATTCGATTTGCAAAAGACAATACTAGGTGTTCATCTCTGTCGTCAATCTGGTAAAGTTCGGCGCCTATGGCAATTCAGAACTGTCAGTTTGAAGATAAAAGATTTTAGTAAAATCGGGAAATCTTAACATGACACTTGAAAGAAATAGGCATTTAATTTCTCTCAAAGCTTCTTGGTGTTCACTCGTCCAGTGACCAACTAACATTTTTCCTAAGCAAAGTAGTGATTTGGAACAAGGTCTTGACTAAACTTCATGTAAAATCGCCTATAATAACTACACATTTCCAATGAAACCTCTAAGTTGTTTGGGTGTTTTAGGGAGTTGGAAATTCCCCTAATAGCCATAGTTTTATCTGGGTCCTGACTTACGCCCTTGTTTGTTAAAATGTGTCCTAGAAATTTAATTTCCTGTTGACAAAAATAAGTCTTATCTAAATTCACAGTCATCGATGCATCTTTTAGTTTTCAAAAACAATTTTGAGGTGAATTAAATGTTGCTCAAAAGAAGGAGATACAACTAACAATCATCAATATATCGAAGCACAGAAATCTCTAAGCATTCCGGTCCTAGTATTAAATCCATGGCACGTGTAAAAGATCCGACAGCAGTTTTTAAACCAAATGGAAGTACTTGGTAAGTGTATGAAGTTCAATTAGTAATAGAAAAGCAGTATAACATGTAGAATTTGGTAACAATGGGATTTGCCAGTAAGAATTTCGTAAATCAATACTCGTTATAAATTCAACATTTCCGCATAAACTGAAAATTTAATTAAATTAGTAACAGATAAAAACGTAAAGTTAAATTCTGAATTTACATTGAGAATACTAAACGTTAAATACACCTGATTCCTAACTCGAACGCTACGAGTCCCTATGGCGCCTTGTAAATAAGTAGACGATACAGTGTAAAATAGGCAACTGACATTTGGATTTTATTTGGTTCACATAATCGGTATTTATACAAGATAATTCACCTGAATCGACCAAAGCGATCAAGGAAAGATCAAAACACTTGATTTCTATATGCGGCAACCGAAATAGTTTAGAATCATTTTGACTTAAATTTGCACTAGTTATTTCTAACTTTCGGTTTTCTAAAGATAGGTTTGATAAAAACATTGGTGATCCACTAATTGTAAAACGGTTGAAATGGTTCGCTTCGAATAAAGTGTTGACACAGTTATATGACGCGCCCTTAAATCTATCGACTACTAATTGTCTATTACAATATATATATAAGGTTGTATTGGGTTTTATACTAGGTAAATCATGCCCCATACACCCCCAGGTTTCCATCCTAACTTTTGCAATAAATCAAAACCCTTTGTATAAGTGTTACAAAGATCGTCTATTGTATAATTGGGTCCAGGACAATAAACTATTTTAAAATTTAAAAATGATGGAGTCGGAGATTTTATGTCGTTTGATTTGTTATTAGTTAAATTAAATTAGTTAATTGGGGGGATTTAAAGTGGTTTTAGGAAGAAGTTCCCCTCTTACATCTTCCCCTGACGGTTTGGATACATCGGGCAAACGAAAGCCTGTAATATTACGAAAAGAAATTGGCGCGGTCAAAGGTTGTCTAGCATAATTTTCAAAAGTAATCCCAGATTGTTTTCCAAAAAAACTAATGATGTCTCTAACAGATTGTAAATTTGTTGCTCTCCATAGTGACTGAATTTGGGGTGGAAGTTGAGTCATAACTTCGCTCACGATTTCGCTATCGGAAAGACGAGGAGTAAATGTTCTGAAGATGCTAACTTGCAATACAAAATACGCGACTAAAGAGTTATCTCTACTAGATCTATACCTATTCCTAAGAAGTTGTTGACGCGTCTGGCGTTGTTTATCGAGGGACCAAAATGTGACAAAAATCCGTTTTAAAATCATCAAAACATTTCCAATTTTCCCCATAGATAGCTAACCACCCTTTTAATTGTAAATCAAAACAAGTTTTAACGGAAGTTAATTTATGAGTAATGGGCACATTTAAAGACTCAAAATAGGCATCAAAATCGTTCAAAAACAAGACAGGATTATAAACATCGGGTTTAAATTTAGGTCTTTCATGTGTACTTAAACTCTTACTCGCAAACGCCAACACAACTTGTTTCCAGGTTGCCTCATCTGTCGTTGTCGGGTTTGTCGTTGTAGTTCCTCCTGGACTCGAAGTTGCCAAGTCGGATCCGCAGTGACTACCGGAACTGTGGGATCTACTCGTACTGGCTCAATGGTTGGAATTTGTACCACGCTTGCTCCATTTGAAATAGTAGTGTTTGGTTGGATCGTGTTAGTAGTAGATAAATACTTCCTGGTCAACTGTCCCAAAGTTTCGTTCAGTCGGTTTATTTGAAATTCCTGGTTTATTAGAAGTTGACGGATTTCTATTATTTCGTTATGGTCATCGGTCGGTCGGTTTTTGTTAAGAGAGTGCTAGAGTGCGACGGTTCAGGTTCGCCCACCAGATCTTCTACCACTGCTACTTCCTCTCGTACATACTCCTCTTCTTCTACTGCGTGCTTTCGCTTTTTATTCCTTAGACCTACCCTTGGCATCATGAAACGGTTGATTAACTGGATATAATTGACAGTCAGTAATTCCTGAAATTTAAACAAACGCCAGTAAAAAGTACAAAATAATGATAATACATTATCACACGTTCAATTACTCATTCCATCAAATCCTGGTCACGGCACCAAAAATGTAGTGATACATGCATGACAAAATTTCAAAACAAGTCACGAGTATCAGAGGTGACAACTAACCCATGTCGTAGTACATAAATTAGAAGTCAGTAACCCACTCCAAAAATAAAGTTAATAAAATTTGGCCTTAACAAAAGAAAGTTGTGATCGTCAAATAAATAAAATGGAAAAGGATCCTACGTTGTGATTATTTTTAATTTATCTACAAGATTTGGATAGATTCGGATTGAATGAGAACTGATTCACTTTGGATAATGTATTATAAACCAATAAATTAAAATAAAACTCACATGCAAACCACAATAACATTTAATATTTAATTCCTGCATAGGCTGCTTACAAAAAGGAAAACCTGAAAAGTACATTGGACATACACAAATAACACACAAATCGCAAAGGCATAACACATAAAATGTCAATAATCAAAATATTAACCAAATCAAATAAAACACTGCAACAAGATATGTTCATCATATTTCAATTCTTATGAGATAAATAATCATCAAATAGCCTCATAACTTCGTTTGTCGCATGTTAGTAAAAACACAGAGAAAACAAAAAAAAACAATACATTGCATATACATAATAAATATCATATCAAATAAAATCAAGATCATAAATCAATAACCTCTGCTTTGATATTCTTTGTATCAGCAGGTAAATAATAAGTTCAATGACAATAAATGTCATAGTAAAAGTTTCATGTTAAATTGAGAGAGATAAGCTACTCCACTTGCATCAAACCAGCTAGGACATTAAGTCTACTAACAGCTCTTGCCAGGCGGCTTGAACCTCTCTTTTGGCATTAAGTCGGGGAGAGAGATAAGCTACTCCACTTGCATCAAACCAGCTAGGACATAGTCAACCAACGGTTGTTGCCAGGCGGCTTGAACTGCTCCCTTCTGACGAACACTCCCCAACGTTTGTTAAATCAAAAATATCAAATAATTCCACGGTGGAGGTGTACAAGCTACTCCACTTGCAACAAACCAGGTAGGACAATTAAGTCAACCAACGGTCGTTACCAGGCGGCTTAAAATACACCCATCCGATTCGAACTAAATCAATATATCAAAAAACAACATCGATAAGAGCCTTCATTCAAAAACGTTCCCCAACTTGTAAAAGTTAAGTACAAACGAATTCATGAGTAAGGTATCGTTCACATCCAGTTAAACTAAATCAATGCAGACACAAAAAAATAAGAATCAACGCACGAATACACGAAGCTTTCCGCTTACATTTACTAAGTTAGCTTAAGAAGTTCTCATTGAACATTACTTTACAATCACTCATGGTAAAACTGCATACAAACATAATAAACTGTCTAGTAACTTCTTAAGTTGAAGTTGACACAACAATTTCGTATACACGTTAATTTTCCGTATACGCAAGTGTTAGCGGAATGGTGCTAAACATTTGGCAATTCTTAATTTTACGTACGTTAATTCAATTCAAATAGATGTAAACGACCCTTAAAACAAACGATTTAAAACAAATAATAATTTAGTAGCGTTCCACATCTTGTTGCATTGTTAAAAAAAAATCCCTTCATATGTTCTAAAAATAGACTGAAAACGCCCAAATTTATGCCTCCGCGACAGTGGTTATTTTACAATCTGAACTAAACATTGTTAACTTATATTTTATCTATTGTTTCCCATAGCAATATATATGAACTCAATATAATTAAACTTCTTTAATAAAAAAAAACATTTGATAAATTGGTGACGAACGCTTCATTCTCTACGCAATAAATTTTCAGACAAAGAAACTACATTAGCGGTTCCTAATTAGTAAATTTTTCTATAATTGTGGTTTAAACAATCGTAAAAGGTAAAACTAAAACGTGCAAAAGGGCAAACTTAAATCTGGTTCAAAATAAAGCATCCCCAAAATTAATCTAAACATACATTGTACATACCTCTAGTAACACGTTACAAGGTTCACACACAAGTGTCCCTGCATCGCCCTTATTTCATTAGTTCAAACAAAAAAATTTAAGGCGGAGAATTCTTTCCGATATATTTCGAGAGCAAAAGCGTACAAAAAAAACTAGCGGTTTAATGTGTCGTCTACCTTTTAGGGTAATTATACATAATTTTTTTATTATTATTTAATTTTTAAGTCTGGAACTCTACAATCTTTTATTTCAACATTTAATAAACGTTGAACTGCTTTAAACGGAAACGTTATAATGTAAAATTGTGATGTTAAAGTTTCGTTTATGTAATGTTTTTATGTTTAGTGGGTAAACACAAACAAACTTTGATTGCAGTTATCTTCTGCCTCGGTTTAACCATAAAACGGTTAATATTGATTCATATTTTTAGAGTCTTCTTAAAAGACGACCATTATTTTTAAAAAAAATGTAGTTTTAGTCAAATAAAATTGATTTAAAAGTTTAATAAAGAATTGAAAACAATGGAGGTTCAATTTTTAAGTTTGAACAAGAAATGTTTAAGTGTCGCTGGTTTAAAGCGCAATTGCTACCATTACCAAACAATAAATAATAAAAATATATAGGAAGTCGGTGAATTTGGAATAAATATTACTAAAATTTTAGAGAAGAGGTTTCAATAGATAAAATTAAATTATTAAATCTGATAAAAAAGAAACTTGAATTCTTTAGTATTAATCATTAAACAAAAACCATATGTAAACTTTGATGTAAGGTATTGTTCTTTTGTCATGTCAGGATTAAGATTACGTTCCTTTATACAGTGTGGAACAGCCAAATGGAGTAAATTCAGTAGCTCCATTATCCAAAGTCTTTTCATATTGTATTCAAAACTGCTATGGTTTTAAATTTTATTGCGGAAATTAACAAAAATAATTAATTAAAAAGTATAACACTGACAACTGATAATTACTGTTACTGTAAAAGCACGTTCAGTACGGGTGTACTTTTACTGTAGACACCTACCCAATATCAGCTTCTGTGACAGGTACCAAATGATTAAACTGGTTTCATAGAATGATGTTTATTTTAAATTTTAATAAAGTATTTATACTTTTCATATTGGGCATTAAGTGGTTTACTTATTGTTGCAGTAATTTATTGTAAAAATGCACGCTACACATTCTGCCCGGCCAAAGTAACAGAACCGGTGATTGTGTTTAAAGATTGTAGTTCAATCATTTCTTCACTCCTTGGACTTGTTGATGTCCGATGGTGCGTCTTGATGATGGCTGTATAGGATGCGTCCTGGTCCAGGAATAATATAGGTATTTCCCATATGAGAGCTACTCCGCTTATCAGTACTATTGTTTGTAAAGACCTTTTAAACATCTTCTTTCGATGTTGTTTCAACGTCCGAGTGAATTGCCAGTGGAATTAGGTTCGTAATACTCCTCATCAGCTTTTTGATGATGACAACTCGAACGTTGTGGTCGCTTCTGTTATGCGTGCTAATGGCCATACTGGAGTTGATGTTATCTTCTTTTATTAGAATTACTGTGCTTTCCTTTTGCCATTTGTACCGTTGTTGTAAACGACTTAAATATTCTGATGACCAAGCTTGCCAAAAATCTGTTTTTGCCTTTTGCAGTAACTTCCACTTTTTTAATAAATTGTTGGTAATAAGGGTATTACTTGAATTTGGTAAAGAAATTAATTTTCTTTCTATAAGGAAATGACCTGCCGTTAATACTTCGAGCTCTATGTTGTTTGCGGTGTCTTCTAATGGACACAGTGATCGCAAACTTAAGCAGGCTTCAATCTGACAGAGAAGTATTGTTAATTCTTTGTATGTCAATGTTGAATCTTCAACTATCCGCTTTAGATGATACTTCATCGATTTTATTCCGGCTTCTCATAGTATTCCGAAGTGAGGAGCTACCGGAGGAATGAAATGCCACTGAATACCACCAGTCGCTAGTCGATAGATATATAAATACTGCAATGTATCCTTTGTATTACTTCTGACCTCTTTCTTTAAAGACTTTTAATTGGATTAGCCCTGCGTAGTCAATTCCTGTATGCAAAAAAGGTAGTGATGGTGTTACTCTTGAAGCTGGTAGATTCCCCATTAATTGCTGGGTAGTTGTAGCTTTATTTCTTAAACATATTATACATTGGTTGATGATGCTTCTTACTGCTCTTTTTATTATCCAAGTATAAAAGTATTGTTAGATGGCTTGAATGTGATAAGATTATGGGATGTTTTCTGTTGTATTCCAAGTTCGAGTGTGCTTATCTCCCTCCTGCACGAAGCACGTTGTTGTTATTCAGAAACGGAGAAAGACGGAGTAGGTTCTGTGTCGGTTTACTCGTTGATGTCTTCTGATATAATTAATTTCTGTCTTGAAATAGTGATTTTGATCAAAACATACCTGAATAATGTTACCTCCATTTCTTCTGTTGTTAACCGTTGAGTTTGTTTATTACGTCTTTTAGTGTATAATTTTGCAATATGAAAGTACTTGGATCATACTTGTAAAGGAGGAAAGGCGGTTTATTATATTATTCTGCTTTTCCCTTGTAATTTAGCCAACTAGGTTCATTCGACCATATCAAATGGTCTGCTACTCGTGAAATGACATCTGTTGTTTTTGAACATGGTGCATGGTGCCATTTTTTAGCCCGCGATATTGTGTTAATTTCTGATACCTTATTCTGCTCTTTCCTTGTTATTTAGCCAACTAGGTCCATTCCACCGTATTGTGTGGTCTTTATTTTTTTATGGATTTACTTTTTGTAAAGTGACATCTGCCAGGTTGTCTTTGGATTGTACATGGCGTGATATTTCAGTTGGCAATATTGTATTAATTTTGGATACCTTATTAGCGTCAAGTGTCTTCCATTTGATCGAGTCTCTTTTCAACTACCCTAAAACAATCATAGAGTCGGACCAGGTGAAGATTGACACATTCGTGATGCCAATTGCTGTAGTGTTTTTTCTATAAATTTGGCGAGAAATCTTGCGATAAACAGTTTCAAATGTGGTAACGTTACCCGGGATTTTGATGGAGCCACCTTGGACTTTGCTGTTAATAATGATGTCGCTGATTCTTCTTGGTTGTTGGTTCTTGCATATATGACGGCTTCGTATGCTTTTTCTGACACATCGCAGAATCCATATATGTAGTTCCACGGATTCTGATATCTTTCTGTAGTTGAACCACCTGGGAATTTTGACTTCTTCCGCCGTTTTTTAGATATTTGGAGAATTTTATGAATTTTGTCTTTACGTTTTCTGGTATGATCTGGTCCCATTCAAAGTTTTGTAGTTCTTGGATTAACATTTTGGCATAGAATACTAGTGGGGTTAACATTCCTAGTAGGTTGAACAATTTAGCTACTTCTGATAATATGTTTTGTTTTGTAAGAACCATATAGTCTTTTGTGTTGACTCGAAAGCCAAAGGTGTCATCGTATGGAGCCCAGTGAATTCTGAGAGACTTTCTCGTTCCATCCTCGGTTATTTCTATGACTAACTAATCTTTGTCGTGTTCACAGATTGTTTTTAGTACTTTTTTATTGTTGGTACACCATTTACAAAGCTGACATCCTCCAGATTGAAAGAGTGTTATCAATTGTTTTTGAGTTTGTATTGGTTCTTTTTTTGAATCTGCACCTAATATCATGTCGTCCACGTAGAAATCGCTTAGTACCACTTGTGTTGCCTTTTGGTATAACTTCTTGGTAATCTTTTGCTAACTAGTGAAGACTTTTAATTGCTAAGTGGTGCGTCTGATGTTCCATAAGTGACAGTTGTTAGGATGCATTATTGAATAGGGTGTGCTTTATTGAACCTTCTAATATACGGTGATACATCTGATCTTACGTAATTTTTATTTGACGATATTGGCGATGAAGACGATGTAGTGTTTTTGCCATCAAAGGAGTATGTCAGATAGATCTTGTTGCAATCTTAGACCGGCCAACAATGTTGTTTAATGTTTTACATGAGGACCAACAGAAAAACACCAAAAACTGCACCAAAAACTTTACTCGGACACGTGTTTCAGCAGCTAAGCTGTCATCATCAGCGATACCGATACTAAAATTAAAAACAACGGGAAGCTTATATATATACTATCTGCTTATCACGCATCGTTAAACTTAATTGATTCTTAAATAAGCTTAAATAACTTTGAAAATCCTAATGGACCGTTATCATCATAATTCATAAGCAAATTTCTGTTTTTAAAAGTTCTAAACTTTCATAAGAATCAAGTTCGTTTTATTATCTACCCTCTTAATTAATTCAATGTCGCCTACTCTATGGCCATTTTCAAGCATATGCATGGCAACACTGGACCTATCTGTGCAATGATATTTGACATGAGCTACGTGCTCTTTAAAACGAGTTTTAATAGGTCTCTTGGTTTGCCCTATATATACTTGGTTACAGTCTTTACAATTAATTTTATATATTCCCGATTTATCACACATTTCCATTGGGTTTTTTGGATTGCCTAAAAGATTTTGCAAGTTGTTACTACTAGAAGTTACTGTTTTATAATCAAATTTTGAAAATATTTTTTGAAGACTTTTGTGTATGTGGGATAATTTGGTAATTTGACATATTTCTTATCTATTTTGCTATTACTAGTTCCTAACGTTGTAATGTTTCTAATGTTTAACTTATGTTTATGTTTTCTAATTATGTTTGTGACAATTGATTCTTAAAACCATTGTATGATGCAATCTGCTTAATATTTCGCAGTTCTTTATCAAAGTTTTGTTTTGACAATGGGAAATGTAATAATCTGTGAATCAAAAGTTGAAAGATGCAAGTTTATGTTGCATACTATGGTTGGAATCATTTATTATAAACCTCATAGTGTTAGTGTCTTTACGATAAATATCTATATCTAGTTTGTTGCCATTTCTTGTCACTAAAGTGTCTAAGAAAGGTAACTTAAGGTTTGTTTCTGTTTCATAGGTAAACTTGATCGTCTCAAATTTTGAATTTAAAATTTCTACAAATTGCTGAGGGCTGTAAACTTTAGTGTCATCTACATATCTACACCAAATTCTAGGAAGATATCCTAAATTATTTTTTAAATCAGTTTCAAATTTACCCATGAACAGTTTAGCCATAAACGGAGATAAGCTGTTACCCATTGTTGTACCATAATTTTGTTGATAAATATTATTGTTAATTTGAAAGTAGGTTTGACTCATATGTAATCTTGCTAATTTAATCAAATTATCTACTTCTGAATTGTCTAAATGGTTTTGGTGTAACATATCTTTCAAATAATCTAAAGTGATATCTATCGGAACGCTTGGAAACAATGAACAAGCATCGAATGAAACTAAAACTTCGTTCTCAGTCAGCTCAATGTTTTTAATTTTTTCAATAAAATCGTATGAATTTGAACACTGAAATTTGATTGTTGATATTCAAAACTGTTAAATTTATTTGACAATCATTTAGATATCAGATAAGTAAGAGGATTAATACCTGAAACAATGGGACGCATTGCTTTTCCGGGTTTATGTAAACAATACATTCTAGGAAGAACCGTGTTAGATACCGTTAGTCTAAACCTAAGTTGTTTTGGTATAATATTTCCACATTCTAATAAGACTCTACGGGTATCAGCAATCATTTTGGGAAGAAAATTTTTAGATATTAATGAATAGGGGCCTTCATTAAGTATCACCTGAACTGACTCAAAATAATCCTCTTTGTCCAAAATAACTACTTTATTGCCTTTATCTGCTTTGAGATAACAACAACTTTTCTCTTTAAGATTTTTAACAATGTTTATTTCTCTCGCGTTAAATTTAAATTTTGGTAACTGCTGAATATTATCTGAAATTTGAATTTTACAGGCATTCCTAATGAATTTTTTAGAGTTATCATCTAAAAGTTTGATCAAACTTTCAATTCCTACAGTAATCTTATCTACAGGCGCTTTGTTAAATTTGAGATTATATTTCAAGCTTTTATTCAACAAAGTTAATTCGTCATTGTTAAAAATCTCCGAGGATTTGTTTACTACTATGTTAGTTCTTTGGGGATCAAGTCTGTGCACCTCTTTTTCTTTTTTAGATAATTCTGTGAACTTTTTGTTGTGGGTCATCTTTTTTTGACAAAATTTGTGTTGAATAATTTCATTAATATGGTGCAAAAACTTAATCCATTCAACATACTCGTCATCATTTAATCCTGAAGTCAGTTTTAAATGTAACTCATATGCTTTTAACTTTAATTTACCTAATTTACCATAATGACATTTAATTTCCAAATCTAACCATTTATGCTTAGCAAATTCAAGCGCATTTTTACATGAGTGTAAATTAAAATTTGCATAATCTTTAATAAATTTTGGAAAAACACCTGCTTTATGGCAAGATTTAAGAAATTCAATGTCACATTTAACAAAAGAAATCTTACTTTTATTCTTGAAGAACCTGTTTCGTAGTGTAGACCTGGAAGCCATCTTGATCAAAGGAAAGGAACCAACTGCAGCGTCTATTTAACCAACAGAAAAACAACTGCAGTTGGTGTTCCTTTCCTTTGGTTTTACATGAGGCATCGAATACTACCCTTAGTATAGTTGTTGTGTTACCCTCTTTAATCACTGGTTGGTTTAAATGTAATATTTTGCTTTTTCGTCCTGTTGTTTTGTTTTCTTCATGTCTCCGAGTATAAATTATTTTTGAAAAAAATGGTTGTATTGTGCTCTTAGTTGTGGATCTCTTGTTCTCTAGTTGAATGAATCTTGCTACAGCACGTTGTTTTGATTCTCCAAGCTGAGTTTGTTGTGGTTTAAAGAGAATGCTGATTGTATATGTTCCACTTTTGTTTCTTTGTACTGCTTTGTCGAAGCGATCTTCACATATTTGGTCTTCTTCTGAGTAATTGAGCAGCTTTCTCAGTTATTAATGATATTTGAGATCCTGGATCCACTAATACTCAAAGATACTCAAGTGCTTCTGATGCCGATATTACTTGTATTAATGTTGTTGCCAGCAAGGTTGTGCTACATTGTTGATTATGTATGTGGTTAGCAGTTGCTTCTTGTTGGTTGGTTGCTGCCCAATGTGTTAATCTAGAGATCATTGTTAATGATCTTGGTTATCTGTGTATGAAGGTATGATGTGGGCCTCCACAAGTTTGACTTCGTTCTTGGCTGTGGCACTTCTGTTGACATGAATGCGGTAGTTGATTGTAGCAAATTTGTTTATTGTTTACTATAGAAATTCTGTCGGCTATTGGTAGTGACTTAAATTTTGTACAATGCTACATGTAGTGATCTTGGTTACAACAAGGACTCTTTGTGCTACTGGTAGATCGAGGAGTAGACTTATTAGCAATGAATGGTTTTGGTTGTCGTTTCTAATGGTTTCCTACAATTGAAACCTTCGTTGCAAAAAACTTCTTGTTGTGTTGTACTGTATTCCCAAAATTTTTCTAAGTTTGATAAGCCGGTTAAGATGTAAATTTGCATTTTTCTTAATGATTAATCCTTTCTGTTGTTGATATGAACTTTAATATTTCTAGCTGTTCTAACTGGCGAACGAGTGCGTTGATCTTCTCCATTTCGATATCTGTAGTTTTAGGTGTACGTTTGGTGTTTGCTTCTTTAACTAGTGGTTGTGGATTTAAGTTAGTTGTGGACGGCTTCTTGGTGGGTGATTGTGTAGAGTTTAATTGTCGGTGATTGTGTATAAGTTTTACTATTTATACGTGTCCCTATTACACAAGATGTCGTAACACACACTTCTCACTTATGTTTATTGCTCCACGATAGTTTAAAAGACCAACCGCTTTCTTGTACAGTTGTATACCGCACTAAAGTATACACCTCTGATGAGTTTATAGTAAGAGCAAAATGCGCATTAAGTGTTCTTTCGTGCGTGTATTCTACTGTACAGAAATACTTGACTTTATCGACAGGAGTGTTATGCATTCTAAGTTATCGCTTAGATAACGATTTGCATTTAAACATTCAATTGTCGTTACAGTTATCTGTTGGCATTACTTAGTTTGTACGAGATATCGTAAGACACACATTTCACTACTGAATTTTTTCCATTTTACTGTTTCACATTGTTTAATTAAATAATAATAGAATGTTAAATTGCGGAAAACAAAAATTTCATACAATCCAAACGTTAATTTAAAAAAAAAACTAAAAGTAAAAAGAATTTTGAAAATAATTGTACATTTGAAAATTGAACTTTGGGAGATTGTAATGGGCTTCATCGCCTAACGGAATTAAAGTGATGCATTACCCAATAAATACAACCACAGGCCTTGGTAAAAAATTTAATAATAAATTTGATGTTGCATTAATTTTTTGTTTTAACAATGAGTTTAGAAATCCACACCTGAAACTTATGTTATGTTATGCAAATTTTCAGAATTTTCCTACGTACAGTTTTTCCATAAACAATCGCGGCGGTTCCCGGTGAACCACCCTGTATATTCTATCTAGGTTGTGCGTTGATAATTAAAATTAGTTTGAAACAAATTTTAAAATTTGTAAAAAAATTCAAATTTACGCATTTAGTACAGTTATTTTACAAAAAGTGGGACTTTTTTTAAGAAATGAGATAAGGGTGGTAAAAGATAGGAAATTTTTCGTAGAGTACAAAAAAAATAGTCAGAGAAAACCTCCAAACCCGGAAAACATTGTTTTTTATATATATACAATTTTTTTGTTTTTTCGCAAATAATCGTTAATATATTTAAAAGTATGCATTTTAGGAAAAAAAGTTTCAAACAAAAGTTGTTCAGCGTTAAATTTTCCACAAGAATTGACTGTTCCGATTTTTATTTTTATTGGATTTTTTTCCTGTAGAGCGGGAAACCTATTATTAAATATGTCGTACAATAAAAGGAAAAAAATTTCTATTCTTCAAATATATTTTTCATGACTTTTTATATCAAAATAAAGTTCAAAAACGTAATTTGCGACCCCGAAAACCCATTATTCGATTTTCCATACAATATTGAAGACAAAAAAAAATTCCATTTTCTAATTATGTGTTTTCTATGAATTTTCAGATAAAAATAGAGGTAAAAAACGTAATTAGCGACCCCAAAAACCGGAAAATAAGGTCGAATTGTGGGAAATTTGCGATGACAATTACATTAAGTAACGATATGTACCCTCCTGTATCATGGCCATAAGAAATTTAGCTTTGAAAAGTCATTTTCTTAAACAGTTATTTTGTAGAAATATATATATGTATATATATCTGGCATTTTCCCCCTCTACAGGTGGGAAATCCAAACAAAATAAAAACCGGTATAGTCAATTCTTGTGGCAAATTTAACGCTGAACAACTTTTGTTTGAAACGTTTCTTCCTAAAATGCATACTTTTAAAGATGTTAAGGATTATTTGCGGAAAAACAATGTTTTCCGGGTTTGGAGGTTTTCTCGGACTATTTTTTTCGTAATCTACGAAAAATATCCTAACTTTTACCACCCTTATCTCATTTCCCAAAAAAAAAGTCCCAAATCTCGAAAAAAACCTGTAAAATGACTGTACTAATTGCCTCGCTAGAACTACATTGTAGGATACTTAAGTGACTTATCATAAAACAATTTGGGAAAATTTTCCCATTAAGAAAAATTGAGAAAAATATACAAAAAAACACCTTAAAATTATTAGCTTAAAATGCAGTAAATTGCAGGAGCTAAATGTCACCAAAATAATTGACACTAAGGTCATCAGCAGAGATAAGTCATCATCATATCGTCTTGTTATCTGTTCTATGCGTTTCTATTAAATAGTGTCCTTCTAAGAACAATATATCTACAGTCTAGTCACTTCTGACAAATATATTATTACTGAAAAATTACTAAAGATGGCATTTTTGAAGCCTAAACATGCCCTCTAAAAATATTATAGAAAATCATCGTTGTAGAAACCGGGAAAGTTAGATGGAAGCTGTCTCCGTATTACAGAAAAAATAGATGAACTCAAAAACATATTTACTTATTTATTATTATTAAATACTGACCTACATTGGTAACGTTAGATCTCGCAAGATGCTTTTTTGGAAAAAATATTTTCTTATAATTGAATTCATCTTGAATTTTATCGTTCTCGGTTTAAGACATCTCCTATAGCATCACTCTTACTGTAACGAATCTCTACTTAAACTTTATTTAAAATTCTATTAGCCGCCTCCTTTATAGCTCTTCAATGAAATTTCAATTATTTTCAATTATCCATAAAGTAATCGTAAAAGTTAAATTTGTAACATTTTTCAGACAATATTTAAAAAAATAGAATACTTTTTCGGGTGTTTTAAGAACAGGATACGTTAAAAAATAATACAAAACAAAATATTTGCGAGATTATTTTGGTAAAGTTTGAAACAATTTAGATAATCGCAAGAATTTCCACTTCAACGACAAATTAAAAGTTGTTTCAAGAATGTAACGACACAATAGAGTCTTAATCTAAACCACATAAGCGAATTTACGTATTAAAAACCAGAAAGTTCACTTCTTAGAATTAGATTATTTAATGCATCTCTTTACGGGAATGGGGTCAACTCGAAATTTATTCCGTTACTTTAATTTAATCTCTATCTGAAACGTCCGTTCTTTTAACACAGCTCTGATGGTATTCATTTTATTTTGGTAAATAAATCTTTTGTTTTATTATCTAATTTAAATTCTTCGTAAAATTGCAATATGTGTAAGCTTAGCATACGTTAGTGAATTGTAGTTTATGACAAAGGGGCAGATTGTCTTGCTTTTAGAAACTTAAGTATTTTGTATTTAATGAAATGTATATGCAGAATCATGGAAATTAATAAAATACCTGCGAAAAAATAAATGAAGCAAAAATAATATTCATTCATTTCAAAAAAATGATTTACGAATTGTCCGTATGACACATTTTTGCGCAGTGTCCTGGTAGTACTACTAAATGGTAAAACAAGTGTTTACCGCAGAAGTCCCCATCCCCTCGATACTAATAAAAGTCAAAGAGCAAATGGAAAGTATGAATATGTTGTAAAGAAACATAAAAAAATGTGTAAAACAAATGTAAATATTCTAAGATTTCGAAAATCTATCTAGGTTAACGGTCATTTCGGCTTGATAGATTATGCCCAAAATCTAATCAAATCTGCACTGTTATATATAAAACTCATATGCAAAAGCTTTATAAAAATCTGTACGACGGTTTTCCAGGCATTTTATTTAAAAAATGTGGTGTAAAAATCAGATACGTTGAATGAAAAAAACTCACATTTATTAAGTAAAGGTGCACCGCGAAGCAATTTCTAAAATCGAAGTAAACACTTCAGTATTGTCCAACAAATAGTTAAATGAATGTAACTGCTAAACCTTTATACGAACGCTACCTACAAGAGTACGTCAGACAAAAGGGGGTATCGCGCACCTAAGCTCCTTAAGACGAGTTGAAAATGCTCACTCTCACAAAGCGAAAATGAAATTGCGTTTTAGAATAAAATTGTTCAAAGAAAAGCTGTAGACAATAGAATTTCCAACAACTTTTTCCTTCAACTTTTTGTATAATTGATATTGGTGGAGATATTGTTACAACAATTAGTGTCACGTGATTGTTATATCTCAATAATTACTTATTGGATCAAAATAGTTTAATCAAAAGTTGTGTAAAATTAAATTACAAACAACTTTTAATTGAAACAAAAATGTGTAAAATGTAAGTTTTCTAAATATTTTAAATATTCGAAAATTTTGGTAGGTTAACGGTCTTTGTGGCTACATAGTTTATTCCCAAAATCTAATCAGATCTGTGAAATTATAAATAAGATACTTGTACAAAGTTTCATAAAAATCGACAGATAATCTGTCAATCTCATCATACCCAGCGGAATAATTATTGGTCGAATTAACAGCAGCATCTGCTATTCTAGTAACAAAATTTGGGCTATACTTAGGAGGACTGTTAAGTTTTTAAATGATGTGTAATTTGACATCTCATTATTTACAGGGTGTTTAAATTGTTTGGCTAAATCTGACTAACTTCAACTGCCCAAAAGTCAATTTTTTTAAATAGAACACCCTGTATCTTGTTGCTCTATGTGAAGAAGAATTAAGTAGTCTTTCAATTTTTATAAGAGTTCCCTATACCTATCTGTTACCATTTTCCTGCTGTCTATGTATTTACATTCGATACACAATATGTCTCTATTTTATTAAATAATTTTTGACTAGTGGCCTGTGTGAAATAAATTTAATGTCTTCATTCGAATATTCTTGGTGGATTTCCATATCGTGTATAATGTGTCACGTCGACGTTTACAAGTTTGATAAATAAGGCACATTGTTTTCCACAGGTCACTAGTCAGAAATTATTTAATAAAATAGAGAAATATTGTGTGTCGAATGTAAATACATCGATAGCAGGAAAATAGTAACAGATAGGTATAGGGAACCCTTATGAAGAATAAAAGACCACTTAATTCTCCATCATATAGAGCAACAAGATACAGGGTGTTTTATTTAAAAAAAATGGCTTTTGGGCAGTTGAAGTTAGTCAAATTTAGCAATACATTTTGAACACCCTGTAAATAATGAGATGTTAAATTACACATCATTTAAAAACTTAACAGTCCTTAAGTATAGCCCAAATTTTGTTACTATAACTTTCTTTTTCAATCATTGACAAGCGTTTGAAAACAATACTACAAAACCAATTTTTCTCAAAAAAATGAGAATATCTCAAAAACTATTAATTTTTCGTATAGGTTGTGCTACATGAAAGTAACTCAGATTTTAGCGTAGAATCCAAATATACAAGAAAAATATATCATTCCATTTAAAACAAGAAAGTTGGTAGCCACTTCCGGTGTAACCGGAAGTGCAAGAAGAGCTGAAATATTTTAATTAAATAGAACTTTTTGATCAATCCCCTATTCCAAATTTTTAAACAAATATTTCAACGGGAAGTCCATAAACTTCTAATAAACGGGTTAGCTGAATCACCCGGTATATTAAAGCCCTAACTCAACGACAGCATGGATTCTAGACCGGAAAGAATACAACCACCGGAATATTTAATTTCTTAGATGATGTTTACAATGCTTTAGACAAAGGCTTTTATGTAACAAGTATCTTCTATGACCTGGCCAAAGCTTTCGATTGTGTTGACCATAGGATATTACTTAACAAGCTTGATATATACGGAATCAGAGGACCTAGTCTGAACTGGATTATAACGTATCTACATAACAGAACTCAGTTTGTACGTTTAATTACTGAGAACACAAACCTAAAATCCACATCTAGAACTATAAAAATAGGTGTACCTCAAACATCGATATTAGGACCTATCCTATTTTTAATGTATATAAACGACATTGAAAACAACGTGACCTCGGAGGGCACACAACTGACCCTATTTGCAGATGACTGTTCTGCATTTATATACGCAGATGAACTTCAAACACTCACAAATAAATCCATTAACATCAATATACTAATAAATGAGTGGTGCAAAAATAACTGCTTATTTCTAAACGAATCTAAAACTTCTTTAGTGCATTTTAAAACTAAAAATAAATTACTGTTAGAAAATCCCTTAATCAAATGTGGTTCTACTAGCCTACAACCAAAACAACTTACTGGCCCCAACACAAAGACTTAATCTCTATAGCACAAGTCTACAGTGCATGTGCATAAAATTGTATAACAACCTACCAACTGATATAAAAGAAAACACACAGAATCAAAAAAAATTTAAAATGACTCTAAAAAAAAGTCTTATTGGATAAATGTTATTATAATATACAAGAGTACCTACCTTAGTGATAATTTCTAATCTAGTCTTGACTATCTATGTATTCATTTATAGATAATAAATTATTATTATTATTATTATTATCATTAGACTTATTATTATTTGTAGATTAAAAAACCTGTAGCATATGTCAAGATTTTGTTTGAAAAAGTTAGTAAAAACAATTTTTTTATAAAAAAAATTTTTAGGGTGCAGGAAAGCATTATATATTTTTATTTTCTTTCTAATTCCAATTGTAATACTTTCATAATATATATTTCATAGATAATGTGTCATAACTGTAAATTATTAACATATTCCACATATCTATCTGTGGAAATCTGTGTATTAGCTTTGGCGTTGGCTTCATAGAACAAAATAGTTATTTGTGTCACTAGGCCAGAAACTGCCTTTTTGCGAGTGTGAGCACATAAGTGTGAATACTCGCAAAACAGTTTCTGGACGTGTGTCACACAAAATTTTTTAGGTCGACAAATTTTAAATGTTTAAATATGTATCTTCTGTGTAAAAACACTAAAGATTTTTTTTTTGTTGGTATCAGTCGAATTTGTTTTCTAATATTTAAATTCAAAAATGTAGTAGTTATTGTTGGTTTTTATTCTTATAAGTAAAAAATGAAAGATAATACATCGGTACACTTAAAGATGTGGCGCGCAATATGGTTCGTAAGTTTATAACGAATCGATTTTGTTGACATTTTCAAAAACTTATAAGTGAAGTACCTAATAAATTATCTCCTGATAATAATTCTACCGTGTCTCACACAAATAAATGGCTAAAACTAAATTATAACTAACATAACCTAGTCTAAATTCGTACCTACTACCCACTGAACAGTTCAGTGCTACTACCCTAAACGTAACCTAGGAGTGTAACTTAAGTATCCTATACTAACTGAACCTGCAATATAAATAACTTTGAGCACAAATTCAGAAGTTGTAAAACCATGGACTTCCTACATTGCAAAAGTATAATGGCTTTTAGCATCGTTAACATTTGTGCACATAGGAAGCCGATCTGATTAAACCGACATGGGGGCTTGAAAAGCACTGTAGTTAGTTAGTAAGTTCAGCTCTCCTTTACACCGACTTCAATCTATTCATTGATGTTCAAAATTTTCAGTGCTTTTCACAATTACCTAATCGTCAAATTTAAGGCAGTTATTCTTGCAGTGGGACTCTACAAATCAAATTAAATGATGGGAATTTACCCAATATTAACTTATACAAATGTACTTACTACTACATTGCTACTAGGTCAAATCGACATTCGAGACTTAGATTCATCTATAGCCCAAAATGGAATAAAAATTAGGCAAAATAGAATCGTAATCGATCAGATGCATTGAAATTGTCACTCAATAACTAAAATCACAACAAAATAGTGTCGTAAAATCGAAATCACAAGCAGAGTAGCAATGAATTACCGTCACGTTCAATCGAAATCCTTCAAATTAGCTATCCTAAACAATAAAAAAATAGGTACCCTGACAATAAGTAGAATTCAAGTAATTTGAAAGTCAACGCATTTAACTGGAGTTAACATGTTACTGCACTGACAACTCTCCAATTGATTAAAGATTGCTTGCAGATGCATTAGTGTCCGACAAAAAAACAAATTCTATCAGACGTTTTCAGATTTTGATTTGCAGGTCATGTTTAGATTTGATAAGTCACAGATTAGGATTGACTGTTCGAAATAGAACTTATATGCGTCCAAAACTCAGGTAATAACCATGTTTTAAATAAAAACGGTATTTAATTATAACCTACAATATTAAAAGTGTATAAATATACGAATACAATTGTTATGTTACATACTGCAAAATTTTCAACATGCTCGGGCTTTACAATTTGTGATTAAGTGCAAACCCTTGAATTCTTGTTTTTTAGTTAAATTTTAATCCAAAATTGAACATAAATTAAGCGTTAAATATTGGTCAAATGTTACATCAGAGAAAATTTGTGTGGTTATATTCCCTAGAAGGCTAGAAGGTTATATTCTCAACATTTGTCATATGTCATAGGCGACGTAATCGACCTGCCCTCTCGTGTTACCAAACATTAGTAAAATTTTACCGGCCTAGGCCGGTAATCAACGATTTTCCGGCCGATTTTGACGATTATTAAGGAGGCCTGATAAATATATATAATGGAAATATTACAATTGGAATTAGACAGAAAATAAAAATGTAGGTATAATCAATGATATAGGTATACCTTCCTGCATCCTAATTTTTTTTTATAAAAAAATGTTTTTACTAACTTTTTTCAAACAAAACCATTACATATGCTACAAACATTTTTTAATCTACGAAAAATAAGAAATCTAATGACAAACAAATTTCATATGGCTCCCATATAAAAACATTAAATTTGATAAATAAGCAATAAAAATTATTTTATGAACATTTCTGACTAGGCCACTGGTTTTGAATTTAAGAAGTGCCTAATTTGTAAGCAGATTTAAAAAAACTATTATAAATAAAGAGCTATGAGCAGTTTTCGTTTTGAACTAAATGTAAAAAAAAACGCCCTGTTTCTTTTTTATTTGACGATATAGCGGGATGCGGTTTGCGGCATTCAAATTTTCTCAAAAATCGAGCTCGACACTCTTTAGTTACTTTTCTTGTAAAATGTCGGAAAGTGGCCAAAACCCCCCAGGGAACACTAAATTGACTCACCCTGTACATTAATGTAATTTATGAGCACGAACATTTCAAATTCTTCTAAAATTTTGTTTATACCAACGTTCTCTGTTTCTACAGTAGACATTTTCAACTTTTGAAAAGTCAATTTGTCAACAGCGGCAAATGTATGGCAACCGCAAAATAGCCGACATCTCACGCGGCAGAACCCACTCCAAAAAACTTCTACAATGTTTTTTCAATTAAATCTAGAGTAATAGGTTGTATACACAATTTATTTTTTGGTCCTACGTCCATAATCACTGATTTTGCATCACTCGGAAGCCGCCAGAAAGACCCCATTTCATGGCCTCGGTCGGCAAAAAAGTTACTAAATGTTGGCAATATCACATTATACTCATGACACTAAAATCAGTACAATTCTTATGCTAGAATATGTAAATAATACGTTGCAGTACTTTCTTGCATCTTATTTTGAAGGATTTTATAGGCATTTTAAACGCAAACAATGAAAAAAAACACGTATTTTAATATATACCAAAATGACATTGTGTTGACAGCTGCCCAATGGCATTACTAACTGAAAATGTTTTGGCGTATGTTATAGTATTAATATTTGAAAATTTAAGCTTCAACAAATTTGACAATTTGTCGGCCCAAAAGATCGTGTGTATCACGTGTCCAGAAACTGTTTTTGCGAGTGCGAAGATGGTTTGCAGGCAGAGGCGTTAGCGTTAGGTCAGTTTCTGGCCTAATGATACAAACAACTATTTATAGTGTGTATGCAAAAGACAGTTCAAAAAATGTAACAGCTGTATAGCGTTGTTCGTACAATAAATTTTAAAAGTGCCGGTTGCGATAATAATTAACAAATTAATAATTCGACAAAAACTCAATTATGAAAATAAAATATTCTTGGAGGGCCTTTGAAAATGGTGTCTCACAGATAATTTTTAACAGTGAGAGCACATAAAATTAAAATATTTTGCAGTTGTACCATTTGTGATACGTATAAATGAATAAGATGATAGTAATTTTTTAATAAATTTTTGTGTAAACTGAGCTTAATTACGTACCAGTGGATAAACGACAAACGAAGCATGCATTTTAAAACCCAATAGTGAAAAAAATTCTAAGAACGACTTGAAAGCAATTTTTAAATCAACCTTAAAATTGTTTAAAATAAATAAAAAATGTTTATTGTCAAATAAATACCTGAAATACTAACAAAAACCATAATTATACTATGCAACGCCATTGGTTGTGACGTCAAAAGTCTTATTTAGGAAGATTTTTTCTCTAATTCAGTATTCTTACAGTCAATCTTTTTCAATTGACTATTAACTACAGCTGCAGAAAAAGCTTCTTAAATAAGTATCTTTCTCTGACGTTTTGTAGGTAACGACCTGTGATATGTACTACGGGCTATTCTTTTTCTATATTTCTGCTAATCAAAGACATGGGGCACTACATTTTTAAGAGAACATTTTCCAATATCATTCTGTATCTGATATCCTGTTCAAACTACAAAGGAATAGTAGATTCTGTGACAAGGTTAGAATGAAAATTCTAACGTTACATTTACATTTGACACAGACAGTTCAGAAAATCATGGCTGTCTAATTATTTCGTTGAGTATAATTACAAAACATCCATTCTGTTACTTGTTAAGAAGCAAGTGTTTTAGAATAAATATACTATCTCAAGGGGGAGAATTTTTTCTTATACTCCACTAAATGGTCGTAGAGAAAATGTATTTGAACACCAAAATAGATTTTACATTACAATTATCACAGTAGACTGACATATGACTTTGGCATATCTTTTCCTTAAACCTCCAAAATTTGCGTTTATGGTCTTGTGGTACACAAACAAAATATTAATAGGTGTGCGTACACATTATGTTAACACACAACTTGGTACTGGACGGCAGTAATTCTGAAGAGAATACTTTTTGGGTTGAGACATTTTAAATTCAATGAAAATGTACCGAACTATTTCGAAAATGTAAATGACCTGTGGTGATACTCATAATCACACGAACAGCAGGACGGCAACGGCAGTTTTTTTTTTATTTTAAAAGTTTAACAGTGGATATATATCCACAAACTTTCATTTATCAATTTTTGAAAAAAAGTGTTTCACCCAAAATTTTTCAGATTTCAAGCACAAGTACGTCCTAACACTTATTGAGACTCAACGGTGTAGGGCAGCAACTCTTCAATTCAATTTGTCACTCATACTCTGCCAGATCACAGAATAATAATACTACGTTGCGCAGAAGTTCCTGTCTGTGATCGTACGGAAATCGCGCGCAAAAATATTATTTATGACTTGGGTAGAACGGTTATAAAAACCGGAAATCGACGAATTTACTTTAGCTACACCTGGCTGCGCGTAGGTATAGCGCGAACACTACTTGTTGCAAATTAGTTTATGTCATTAATCACAAATTTTCAACAATTTTAATGGTCTAGATTACCGGCTACAAATCATTTTCACAATACTTGTTGAGACGCAATTTATCGTGGTTTGCCCAATTTTAAACATTTTCTACCACACTGTTAATAACAGCAATTAAAGACTTGCCTTTTTAACATTTGGAACGAAGAAATACCCTAGTCGAAATTTATGTTCAAGTTTAGATTCAAGGCAGGAGTTTGAAGTAAACGAATAAATTAACTATTTTTATACAATTTTGACAGACATTACTAGCATGTTTTATTGAAATGTGGTTGTAACAAATAACCAAATAATCGGAAAAAATCTTCATTTTTTTAAAGTACTCGATAGTAGTTATATGATACCGTTCTGGACCACTTTCGGTGCAGTCGGTCATTGTCGGGTTTGTTTGTAAGTCAAGACGGTGGCATCTGCATTTACGCCTGCAGATGTATCCGTTGTGGGCGTCGGCTATGTTCGAAAGTTTTTGGTTGTCGGTCATATACGGAAGCTTTCGGTCATGTTCGTGTTCGGTTGTTGTCGGCTATGTTCAGGTCGTAAAGTCAAGATGGCGGCGTTCTGAGTGACTATATATAAATTGGTAATTTCGTGTGTGTGGTTTATTATTTGAAACGTATTAGCAGAAAATGTCTACATTTTTTGCAGATATAAATAAGACAGCTCATGTGCTTCCATATGTGAGCCTTCGAGAGTTAGCTATTGGTGAAAACCATGAAATAAAAAGTTTTACAAAAAGTGATACAAAGTTTGGCATAATAGTGGTTTTAGTGTTTGATAAGTTTATGGTAACATTACCGGAACGTTTCACAAGCAAATTCACTGAGGTCGATATAAAGAAGATAAATTTGGACATCAGTAGTGGAAAGAAAATTTATTTAAGAAGCCAAGGTGCATTGGGGAAAACAACAAACATTGAATTTGTAGAATGAGGCCGAAATGTAATAAATTGTATAAATATAAACTATACTTGTATTTGAAATCGTTACACCAATTGTCTAATGATCTTAAAAAGTATGAAATAAGAAAAAAATGCAAAAATTAATATAAATAAAAAGTAATATAGAATTAACTTGTTCTTAATAACCCAAATACATCCATAAAGGTGATTAGATTTAATTAAAAAAACGCATGTATTAGCGCTTTAATAAAATTATTTAAAATCAAAAAGTGTTTCATTTTCGATTTAGAAATGCACACGAAAAATTTAATGTATGCAAGTAATTTAATTGATACGTCGAGAACAGACGCTTCAATGTGCGTTTGTTCTACAAATACAATGATTCACCTTGGTCGCTATCAGTAATTTTTTTTCTATTTGTATTTCCTTGTGTATGACAGAGACCTGAATTTAATAATAAATGCATTTTTGCTTTATATTATTTACAAGTGATTTAAATGTTAAATGAAAGCATTGGATTTAAACAACACACATTTATTTAATTTTTTATACAAATCTTATTTCTAACTTAAAAGTTTACTAATTAATACAAAACTGTGTGCGTTTTTCTTTAATAATTTTTAAGTCTTGTCTATATTGTATTACACGCGCTACTAAAACCGCACGCTTTGCATCGAGGTCTGTGATGGCCTCGATGTCCGCTTTCTGAAGTTTGTAGACCCTGCTGTACGTCTCGCTCATATCTTCCACAATTCGTTTTCTTAAAGATGACCACCCCACGTCATCCTCAGTTTTTGGAGTTGGCAGTTCCACCGAAGAAAAACTGGAGGCAGGACGGTCGTACAGCGCCCTACACAAATTCCAATTCTTCCCCAAAGGAACCTGTTGAGGGGGATGAGGTTGTTTTTGTGGAACCTAAAAAGAGATAAAGAAAAATTAAGACACGTATTATAAGTAGCAATAAATAAAAATTAAAATATTACAAAAGGTAAATTACCTCATCCTTCTCGCCAAACAACTCCAGTGATGACGCCAAACTCCTCGAGGCTGTTGGCTCAAGAACCTCTGGTTGATGCTGTAAATATAGTTAAAAAATGAATTAAAAAAAATACCACCAACAACCTCTTGGGATGAGGGGATGACTTCATCATCACCCTCTTGATTTTGTAGGGGTGCCTGCAATAATAAATTAAAATTATTTGATTTAATAAATTAATTGAATAACTACCTCATCGTTAAAAACTGAGCAACTTGGATTGTCCAGCAGGGTCATTATATTTGATAACTCCGGCAACGGCTGTAAAAATTTTAAAAAAATTATAAAACATTGTAAAAGCCAAAAATTATCTTACGGTGACACTAGCAGCAGACTGAAAAGGCGCAAGTCTCTAAAACAAAATTAACAACAGTAAATAAAATAAAAAAACATAATAACTTACAGGCACACGTACGTTGTTAATGATGTTAATTCTGGAGTTCATCATTTAATTTTGCTTTAGGTATTGTTGGAAAGAACACTTTTACATACTATAAAAAAATGCTGACTTAAAAGAATATGTATGACAGAGAGCGGCATTCACGCGCAAATGACACCTTTAAGGGCAATTTTTTCAGTTTTCAGAATGGCACCATTCGAACATGTGATGAAATATGAGTTGTTAGAATTTTGAACCTCAATTTTCGGTTGAAAAACATTAAAGTTATAAATTGTATAAGAAAATGCCTTTGTACTATAAATAGATTGACTTACATTGGTCTTCAAACTATTATCCGCGCGGAATGAGACCCTCAAGAGGGATAAATACACCCTTAAGTATATCACCATCGAAAAATTTGAAAAATTACAAACATTTTAGTTGTTCAATCAAAATTTTTGACCAAATACAATGGGAAATACAAACTGCATAAGAAAATGCCTTTGTACTATTAATAGATTGATTTTTTTACGTATGATTTACAATGTACGTTCTTTGAAGAAATATTAATAGTTAAAACTACTATTTTATTTTGTTGAACTTATTGAATTGTTTATAAAATTTGTAGAATACATTTTTTGAAGAGCGGGAGAGGAGGGGGGTGTAGACGGAGTGTTTTTATTCTTTTTTCGTGTATTTTCGTAAAGGGTGTTTTTGAGCAGAAAAAAACAAAATAAATGTGTTTTCGTTTGTTTTCGCGCATTATTTTTGGTTTCATACTTGTTCGTGTATTTCCGTAAATATTATTGTATTGTGTACAGTTTTTTACTATATAAAGAGTGGTAATTTGCTAACAAGTTTATTACAGCAATGTCTTTACCAAGCCGTAAGTTAATACTTTATTATTGCATTTTTTAAAATTTATTTGTTTTTACTTGTTGCGAGTAGTGCGAGGAAGGTCGATATATTGGAAAATATTAGCGTTAGAAAAAAACTTTTGCAATTAAGGTTGTGCAAATCAATGAGCTGCACATTTTAAAATTATTTTTGTTTATACAGGGTGTTCCATAAAAGTGCGACATACCAAAGTTATGTTTTTTTAAATGGAACTACTCATTTTTTATTACAAATTTGGATTTCTTGTAAAATTCTAATGTGACTTTATGCATTATACATAGTATCTAAAATAGAGAGTTTTCGCATTATTTCACTTTTTCCGGAAAAATTGACTATTTGAAAAAATTAAATAACCCAGTTATCCATCTGCGATTTCGTAGCTTTAACATGCATTACATGTTCTAAAACTGGTTGTTCACCTTTCTAACCTTGTTAGATTTTGAGTAATCAATTATTTAAATTGAACTCCCTAAATTCATGGATAACTTGATTTTTTCAAATGGCACCGCCTACTTTTTTATGTGCCTTTGAACGTGGAATCTCATAAGCTTTCCAATGATAAGACTGTAGGTATCTAACTCTTACTCAAAATTTGCAAAAATCCGTAAGAGCTAGATACCTACAACCTGATCATTAGAATGCTTATGAAATTCCACGTTCAACGGCTCATAAAAGAGTAGGTAGTGCCATTTGAAAAAATCAATCCATGAATTTAGGAAGTTGAATTTAAATAATTTATTACTCAAAACTTAGCAAGGTTAGAAAGGTGTTCGAATTTTTAGATTGAACAGCACGGTTTTATGACGACTGATAAAGATGTTGATGTTAATCACGGTCGCTATCGTAGAGGATTTGATGAATTCATTTACCCCTGACCAACTAAAGTTTACACTACAGCTGTATGATATTCGAACAGCTCTACATACAGCTTTTATACAGCTCTGTACAAAACCTGTGCAAAACCTGTACAAAACCTGTACAAAAACCTGTTTGAAACATCCTGTATAAACAGACCTGTACCTGTATAAACAGACCTGTACCTGTATAAACAGACCTGTACCTGTATAGACAGACCTGCATCTGTATAAACAGACCTGTACTTGTATAAGTAGACCTGTATCCTGTATACGAAGATATAAATAGAGCTTCTAATAAGAGCTGTATAAAACAGGTATAAATACAAATAAACATTTATATAATCTATTTGTGTAAGTTTGACATCTGAGGAGAGTGGTATAATCTGAGAGATATGAATTCAAAAGAAATTGAATTGAAACGGAAGTTGATTAACGCTAGAAACACTATTAAACGCAAATATGATATGTTAAGAGAAAATCGTTTTACTGCAGAAAAATCATTAAGAATATATACAGGGTGCCCATAATCTATCTCATAACATGGGTAACTTTCTTAATATGCAAAATAGGTAATCGGTTAAATTAGGAAAGTTGGGCAGAATTACAAGCAAAATGTTAAACTTTTTTCAAATTTGACATGTCTTCAACTTTTTGAAATTTTGTGAAAAAACTGAAAACAGTCGATTTTTTAATGTTGTCCTGTTCCACTACTACTTACTTTAGAATTGAACTAAAAATGATATCTTATACAT
Source organism: Abscondita cerata (assembly GCA_030710515.1). Lineage (NCBI taxonomy): Eukaryota > Metazoa > Arthropoda > Insecta > Coleoptera > Lampyridae > Abscondita > Abscondita cerata. The sequence goes on from JALBCR010002566.1 coordinate 28,618, forward strand.
ATTTTTACGTAGAATTCGATAAAATTACTCAAAATGTCATAACCCTCTTGATTTTCGAGATATAACACAAACTTACATTTTTTTAAATAGCAATCATAGTTGGCTGTGATCTTATTAAATAGCTTTTGTTTTTGCGATTTCTTTGATATAAGGTTCGATATACTTTACTCTTGTATTTCTATTTAAATGCCCAAAATTGTGTTGTTGATACCATTAAGGAACAAAATGATTTACAAGTTAGTTAAACTTGAAACAAAAATTTATATTGACAATATAATACCACAAGTAGGTACGATTAATGGTTTGTAATTATGTTCTATTTCAATAATGTACAAAAGACATAAAAGTTCATATTAAATGTTCGAAATGGCCCCCGTTAACCAATATGCACATTTGACATCTTCTAACCATCTCTCTATGCACTTTTTCCAAACTGCGAAGACGAATTCTTCTAATAATCAACCTAATTCTATCTTTTAATTCTTCTACATTATTGGGTTTTTCTTTGTACACCCTGTCTTTAACGGTTCCCCACAAGAAAAAATCGAGAGGTGTGATATCAGGTGTTCTTGCCGGCCAATTAATAGGACCTGAATTACCGATCCAGCTCGGAAAACGTTCGGAAAGATATTCAGAAACAGCTCTAAAATTATGAGCAGGAGCACCATCATGTTGGAAATGAGTAAGATTTTGTACCACATTTAATGGCAGTTCATCTAACATGTCTTCCAAGTCATTTTGAAGAAATTCTAAATATCGCCTTCCATTTAAATGGTAATTGTAAAAGAACGGACCAATTATTCTGCTACCGAGGATGCCACACCACACATTTATTGAAAAAATATGTTGATCTCGTCTCTCAACAGTAACATGAGGGTTGTTCTCAGACCAATAGTTATTATTATGTCTATTAAATACACCGTTATTGGTAAATTTTGCCTCGTCAGTAAATAAAATTCTGCGCGAGAAATATGGATCGTTGTCAGTTTCTCTTAAAACCATCGAGCGTAATTTAATCTTCTCTCTGAGTCGGCTGGATACAAGGTGTTGCCGATATGAAATTTATACGGCTTGAATCGATTTTGTTTTAAAATTAAACGAGCTTTTTCTGTAGAAGTACCACACTCACTTGCAATTTCACGGGTAGATGTTTTTGGTTTATAATTTACATATGCCAAAACTCTTTCTTCGTCTTCTTGATTAAACTTTTGCTTAGCTTTTGGTTTCATAAATGATCCGTATAGTTTTAAATTATTTTCCAGTTTGGAAAAAAGTCTTTTATCTGGTTGTCTTCTTTCCATATATCTTTGCAAATACATTTCACTGGCTTCATTACTATTTCTGTTGCTAGCATAATAACAAAAAAGCATGTCGTTTCTCTCTTCATGTGAATACATTGTTTATTTTGAGAATTTTATGTTTTTAAAATAAATCACCGTGAATAATACAACTTACTTATGTAAATCAAATTATTTAGTTGACGACACAGGCTTTTGTTTCAACAGGTTTTTGTTTGCAGCATTTGTTTCCATAGCCTGCCTGTGTATTATTTTGCAGCTTAATTGTATCAATAAACTACTTTTAGCATTTACAAAAAAAATGTAAGAGTAAAGTATATCGAACCTTATATCAATGAAATCGCAAAAACAAAAGCTATTTAATAAGATCACAGCCATATGGCCATATGATTGCCATTTAAAAAAATGTAAGTTTGTGTTATATCTCGAAAATCAAGAGGGTTATGACATTTTGAGTAATTTTATCGAATTCTACGTAAAAATATGTATAAGATGTCATTTTTAGTTCAGTTCTAAAGTAAGTAGTAGTGGAACAGGACAACATTAAAAAAATCGACTGTTTTCAGTTTTTTCACAAAATTTCAAAAAGTTGAAGATATATGTCAAATTTGAAAAAAGTTTAACATTTTGCTTGTAATTCTGCCCAACTTTCCTAATTTAACCAATTACCTATTTTGCATATTAAGAAAGTTACCCATGTTATGAGATAGATTATGGGCACCCTGTATATGCCAATCATAAAACCGCTAACTAAAATATCAAAAAAAATTCACGTAATTGATGATGATGGTGATGACTACAATCTACCGAAAAAAGAAAATTTAAAACGATCATCAACTCCACACTCAAATAATTCGATAAGTCATAATTTTGAAGGTTCGCCAATATTTAAAAAGAACTATGGTAGGTGGAAAGTTCAACCCTTAGAAACATTTGGAGAACATTCGTCAACATTTTCAAAGAAATCAGTTCAACCTGCAGAAATATATGAAACTGGTGGTACTAACTCCAATTTAGATCTAGAAAATGAAGAAGAAGAACGAAGAAATCCAACGGCATCATTAGTACCTATCTTGGAGTCATCTTCAGGTGATTCATTTCTAGAACAGTATCATGAGTTACCAAGAATCAACGTCAATAGAATGATTCATAGCGGCAGGAATTCTGCGGACATTGATTATACCTACGGAATTCACTATGACGTCACTAATGATAAATGGATGATTGCTAAATCATACGTCACTATAGATGATAAAGATATCGATATTGATGGTGTAAAGTATGAAGGTACTCCAGGACTATACGAACTACTAATAATGAACAATCCTGATTATAACATTGTAACTTCCAAAGACAGAAATAACTATAGAGAATTGAATCCAAACAAATCTCGCTCGGCGTAATGATGATCCTACTGAACAATTAATGGGTACACGTAAAAAGAAATACATAGAATTAATTAAGCCGTTATTAATAGAGAAAGAAGAAGAAGATTAGCTCAAAACAAACGTGGTATGTGTTTTCTATAAAGAAGTTAACTCAACCTGTTGAGTATAAATACTGGAACAATGTGCACGAATTGATTGATCGATTACAACTTTTGTGGGCTGAGAAATTAGCAGGACACGGTAGATTTGATAATGAAATTTTGGCAATTGTTGAGGAGTTATATGAAGATGGTTACATCGAAAAACCATCTTTCAATTTTTTAAATATATAGCCCACATTTAAACACAATTCATTCTTAAAATGAGCGTCAACCGGTTTGGACGCGTTGAACCTTATTCAAAACCGTTTAAATACACTTACGATTTTCAATTTGATGTTGTTAATAAGCGTTTAGCGAACGTTGCAGATCCTATAAATGATCAAGATGTCGTTACATTAAATTATTTGAGATCTTGTTTAAATAAAATTACTTCTCACGTAGATGTTGTACTAAAAAGTTAGAAGAAAAAATACAAAAAAACAGTGAACAATGGATGCAAAACAAGATGTTGTGAACGAGTTACATAAACCGGCTAGAAAAAATTTTCCTCGGCGAAAGGTAGTGATTACAGGATTGGATGATGTTTGGCAGAGTGATTTAGGAGAGTTTACCCTGTACGCTAAAGAAAACAAAGGGTATAAGTATATTCTGGTAGTCATAGATTGTTTTTCTAAGTTTGTATGGACTCGAGCATTAAAATCGAAGACGAAACATGAAGTAGCCGTTGCGATGGAATCAATCCTCAAAAACAAAGAAAAAGAATACCTAAACATCTACAAACTGATAAAGGAACCGAATTCTATAATGATGAGTTCAAGAAGTTAATTAAAAAATTTAATATTAATCATTATTCCACATACAGTATAAAAAAGGCTAGTATTGCTGAGAGAGTAATAAGAACGTTAAAAACTAATTTGTATAAAAATTTAGCATGCGAGGTAAATACAAGTGGATTGATATTTTAGATCAACTTACAAATGAGTACAACAATCGAATACATCGAACAATTAACATGAAACCTGTTGAAGTATCCTCCAAGACGAATCTGTCTTCAGTCTTTAATGTTATTAAGACTTTTCCAAAAAGCGCTAAATTTAAAGTGGGTGAAGTAGTACGAATAAGTAAGAATAAAGGTATTTTTGCGAAAGGATATACGTCAAATTGGTCTTCGGAGCTTTTAAAATTAAAAAGTTCAAATTACGAACCCCGTCACTTATCTTATCGAAGATATTCGAGGAAGTCCCATTCTAGGCGGATTTTACGAATTTGAGTTACAAAAAACGAAACATCCTGATGTATATCTAGTAGAAAAAGTACTGAAACGTAAAGGAAATAAAGCATACGTAAAATGGTATGAATTAAATGAAAGATCTTGGATAAACAACAATGATATATTTAACTAGAAATTGTACATTACAATAGTTTATGAGACTAATTTGTATTATTACGCTTAAAACGTACAAATAAAACGCTTTAAAATATGTTTGTCTTTTATTAAATCAAATATGGTGCTAACATAGACAAAGTGTTTTCGTAATCGATCAAGTTTGTTGATGGCCACCGTTCACAGCATGGACCAGACTGCCAACCTAATGGAGCTGCTCGATTGCTACGTCCTTTTGATATGTTTTGATTCAACCATGTTAAAACTGCATCATGCCTCGGATTGTGCAAAGGTTGAAATTTGAAGGGATATATTTTCATCACTGGGTAGATCAAAAATGTTCTTTAAAAACTTAGTGTCAGCTAACCGAGTTACTTCGCATATCAACTCATCAATCCAACCGTCAGTAGATTGAAAGTTTCCTAAAATTTGTTCTGCTGGATAATTTTTGTGGTATTCACTATACTTCAGTCCTGCCAATAACTTCATAATATAAAACTTATTAGTTGTAAATCGCAATCTTTTTTAAAAAAAAAAAAAAAAAAAAATTTTTATTTTAATTTATTTTAATTTTTTTAAAAAATTTAATATTATAAAAATAAAAATTTATTTTTTTTTTTTTTTTTTTTATTTATTTAATTAATTATTAATTAAATAATAATATAAAAATAATAAAATTTATTATTATTTTTTTTTTAAAACTTATTAGAAACACTATGTTTCAAGTTATGATCAACTAAGATCTTATCGAGAGTAAAAATATTTATAGTTGCAATCTATTTATATCACATATCTTTGAAACACTTCTTACATAATTTTCTAATATTCTTCTTTTATGAATTAGGTTACGTAAATCACTTGCATTCATTAACCAACCCCGTGTATTCACATATCGAAGAATATCTTCAGTAATAATAAAATCTTCCTTATTAAGCACAAATTCAAAAACGTTTCTATAATTACCAACACAACGGTTTGCAATGGCTTGTTTCAAATGGTTTGAATAAACATTTTGTGCTTGTTGCTGAATTTCTAATTCAATTTCAAGCGTAATGTTCATTGTAGAAAACTGAATACTTTAGTTCAGTGATTACTTTAATACTCTCTATCCCCACTTTCATCGATTAGATTAGTGCTCGTACAACGAACAAACACGATCATTATCGATATAGTACTAGTGCCTGTGTAGTATCACTTTATTTTAATTCTAAAAGTCATGGAGTGCGTTACAAGTTTGTGTAAACGTTCACTAAGTGCGTTATATCTCTATATTGATAAAGTAAGAAAATTGGAAGAAGTTGATAATATACTAATTTACATCAACCGCACTATTAGAATTGTTCGCAAAACAATTAAAAATGAAATTTACAAAGATAATTTTTGGAGTCTGCTTCATCTCTGGAGACAAGTTTAGCGTACCTCAAGCGCTGCAGATTTAAAATTAAAGAGCTTCGGAAAAGTTTACTGAAAAAAAATCTGGCACTGGTTTGTCAACAACAACACTAAAACGAAGAAAGTGCAATGTGATATGGGACGACATTGAATCGTGCTTTAACAAAAGAATTAGAACAGGAATGATATCAACAGTAAGCATTAAGGACCCTTTAGCATTTTTAAATAAATCTTTTAAATGTTTTTCAATTAAAATTAAAAAGCTCTTAAAGAATCTATGCTTAAAGTTAATGTAATTTTATCAGCCAATTTTATAAAACCTAATAATGGAGATGTAGATTTAAAAACATTTGCTACTAAAAACCATCCAATTGATTGTTCAACTAATTTAAAAAATGGTATCAGGACAATATCATAGATAAACTCATTACAAAATTGCAAGAGTTTTCTGAAAAAGATTCAGGGTGGGCTTTATTAGAAATTTTAGGGTTGAAAGTTAATATTAACAGATATGATCCCTTAAAAGTAGGTTATTCAACATACGTACCCGTTCCAAATTTTATCAAAAATAGGCATGCGGTGATTAATGTTCAGAACAATGATAGTCACTGCTTCCTTTGGTCTGTGGTTTCTGCTTTATTTTCAACAAACAATAATTCTAATAGAATGTCCTCCTACCCTCATTTCAGTGAGGTGTTAAATTATGATGGCATTCAATTTCCCATCACAATAAAAGATGTTAGAAAGTTTGAACAACTTAATAACTTAGCTATTAATCTTTATTGTATTGAAAATAAAAAAGTTTTACCCTGTTCACTTAGTAATAACGTTGGAGAAAATATTAGAGTAATTAACTTGTTGATGCTGCAGTTAAGTTCTAACTCTACCAATAATGCATTGCGTAATGAATTTTTATTGTTTCACTTTGTCTGGATTAAAAACATGTCAGCTCTTTTATCAAGCAGTTATCCTCCAATTTACATAAAATTTTTATTTGTGACCGTTGCTTGAATCACTTTACGTCAGAGGTATTGCTTGAAAAACATAAAATAAATTGTTTGCAAGTTAATCACTGCAGGGTACAATTACCAAAAGAATCAGATAAATTTTTGTCTTTTAAAAATTATCGTTACCAAGAGAAGGTTCCTTTCTCTATATACGCAGACTTGGAAAGTATTTTAGAAAATTGTCATGAGACCAATTCGTTTTTACAAAAAACTTCACCATATCAAAAACATACTCCATATAGTGTAGCTTACTATTTTAAATGCTCTTACGACAATAATTTATCAAAGTTTTCGATATATCGAGGAAAGGATTGTATTAATTGGTTCATAAACGAATTAAAAATATAGCTGTATATTGTAATGATAAATTACAAACAATTGTACCAATGACAACCCTTGATGATGCCCAAAATTATAATTTTGTTAATACCAATACTTGTCACATTTGCAAAAAACAATTGCTGATAATCAAATTCGTGTACGCGACCATCAACATCAGACAGGCCAGTTTAGGGGCGCAGCTCATCAGGGTTGCAACCTAAATTATAAAGATGACCATGTAATCCCAGTAGTTTTCCATAACTTGAGCGGATATGATGCCCATTTTATAATCAAAGAATTATCTTCATCTTTTGAAGGAACCATTAAGTTGTTACCCATAAATAAAGAAAAATATATATCTTTTACTAAACGAGTTTCCGGAACAAATATCTCTCTCAGGTTTATAGATTCCTTTCGTTTTATGGCTCAAAGCTTAGAGAAGCTTTCAAATAATTTAAACAACGAACAAAAATTAATAACAGCATCACATTGCAATAATGTTGAAGAATTCAATTTAATAAATAGAAAAGGAGTTTTTCCATACGATTATATCGATTCTTGGGAAAAACTAAATGAAACAAAATTGCCGACAAAAAATGACTTTTATAGTAGATTACATGATCAACATATTTCACATGAAGACTATTGTCATGCTGTAAATGTTTGGAATACTTTTAATATTCAGACGCTAGGTGATTACTCGGATTTATATTTAAAAACGGATGTCTTATTATTGACTGATGTTTTTGAAGCGTTCCGTGATACTTGTTTAAAAACATATTTCCTCGACCCTCTTCATTATTTTACAGCTCCGGGTTTAACATTTGATGCCATGTTGAAAACTACAAACATTTCTTTAGAACTTATTACTGATATAGATACCATGCTTTTCATTGAGAAAGGAATCAGAGGAGGTGTCTCTCAATGTTCGAATAGATATGCAAAAGCAAATAATAAATATATGCAAAACGGATATGACCCAAATCAGGAGAGCACATACTTAATGTACTACGATGTGAATAACTTATATGGAGCCTGCATGTCTCAAAACCTACCATACGGCGGTTTCGAATTCATTTCAAACATTAATATTTCCGAAATCTTGAATACCCCAAATGATTTCAATATTGGATACATTCTTGAATGTGACTTAGACTACCCTCAACATCTACATGATTTGCATAGTGATTTACCCCTAGCCCCGAGCATAAGACTCCACCAAATTCAAAATCAAAACTTAAACAATTACTGTTGACATTGTATCCCAGAAAAAATTATATAATTCATTATAAAAATTTAAAAATGTATTTAAGACTGGGTATGCATTTAAAAAAAGTCCATAGAGTTCTCAAATTTAATCAATCACCTTGGTTGAAACAGTACATAGATTTAAACACACAGTTACGTCAGCAATCAAAAACGATTTTGAAAAAGACTTTTATAAACTAATGATTAACGCTATATATGGTAAATGCATGGAAAACGTAAGAAAACATAGAGATATTCGTTTAGTTACAAAATGGGAAGGGCAATGGGGAGCGCAGTCACTTATTTCAAAACCTAATTTTCACAGTTCAGTTGTATTTGATGAGAACATGGTTATTATAGAAATGAATAAACTAGAGGTATATATGAATAAACCCATCTACGTAGGATTTAGCATTTTAGACTTATCGAAAACGTTTTTGTATGAGTTTCACTATGATTATGTCATGAACACCTTTGGACAGAATGCTAAGTTACTTTATACTGATACAGACAGCTTAATTTACCATTTTAAAGTAGATGACATATATGAATATATTAAAAAGACAGTGATAGATTTGATACTTCGGATTATGATCCTCAAAATATATATCAAATTGAATTAAAAACAAAAAATTCCGGGTATTATGAAAGATGAGAATAATGGTAACATAATGTTAGAATTTGTAGGGTTGAGATCTAAAATGTATTCTTATATTGTTGATGATAACTCACATACAAAATTATTTAAAAATCTAAAGGGTGCACTAAAGCTTCTATCAAAACAATTACATTTGAAGATTATAAAGATTGTTTATTCAATAAAAACATTATAGAAAAAACACAAAATTATATTAAATCTAAAAAGCACGATGTATATTCTATGAAACAAAGCAAAGTTGTTCTTAACCCGTATGATGACAAACGTATTCTAGGGAAGAGTACTGATACAAAACCGTGGGGTTATCTACATAAGAAGTAAATTAAAGTGGAAGTGAATGATTAAAAAGAAGAAAGCAACAAGAACAAAGCATGTTAGTTTATATATGTAACACAATTGTAATAACTTTGTAATGTATACATAATATGTTTCAATATATTTTTTTAAAGTTCTATTAGTTTACTTCATATCCTGATAATTATGATGAAGTCAAGGATATAAAACATCAAATTCTCTATGATAGCTAATATGTATTTTAAAACAGGAACAGAAATGATTACCTTACTCTCTAACGCTATTTTCTACTACACAAGACATAATAAAACCCGGACGATGATATAAAACCTCCATTAAGCATAATACATTATGAGAATTAATATTATATTCGCTGTTTAGCAGTTTTTCATATACGTCATAAACATCCCAATCATCAACGTCATTAGATTCGTTGTCAAATTGATTTACTGTTTCCTTCTTCTTCCTCTGCTCAATAACCACCCGATCGATTGGTGGTTGTAGAATACATCCAGCTTGTGCGATTGCATTAACTCCAGACGATAATTAATTATATCTTTCAAGCCAAACATGCAATCAACATCCCATTTATTTAGGATACACTTTTTATAATCACGTGTTAAACTGATTGTTTTTATAAAAGAATTATTACTACACTCGCCCCAACCTGATAAATCGGGATGATATTCCGTAGTGTAAGTAATTTTTACATCACTAGATATGTCCGAGGTTTTACTTATGCATTCAACAGGATCATCATTGACATCTACAAATTCTTGTCGATACTCTTCGCTAACCGGGTTGTAGAAAAGTCATTCATCAGATGATGATAAAGTCCCATTAACGTCTTCCATTCATCGATGGTAAGCAACACATTATTTTTTCCCTATCGTTGAAATGCACGTTATATGGACCACTAGCACTACATACGCCATTATACTCGGAGCTATTCCAAATTCTAATTACCGGCGTAAGCTGCAGATATGTGCTGTATCCGACTTCTATATATTTTCCATCATCATCATAGTCCAACTTGTAACACGTCGGGTTGATCAGCTTCTCATTCGAAGCGTTGCCGAAATTTAGAAGACGGGATTCGTTAACAAGATCATACTCTGTAGTAAATGACCATGACGATGACGAATCCGGTGATACAGTTTGGGACCAGCCCTCAGGATTTAATGTATCCATCGATTTTCAGGTTCGACACAGAATCCAAATTTAACGTATTGCGATTTAGAACACTTGAAATTATCTCATCGATGGCAAGTAAGACGAAATTACTGATAACAACAATGTAGCTTTCTTCCTGTGTTGACCAGTTTCAAATAATAAACCATACACAAAATTACATACTTTATACAGTCACTCAGAACGCCGCCATCTTGACTTTACGACCCGAACATAGCCGACAACAACCGAACACGAACATGACCGAAAGCTTCCGAACATGCCCGAACAACACCGCTAAGCCCGAACATAGCCGACAACAACCGAACACGAACATGACCGAAAGCTTCCGTACATGACCGACAACCGAAAACTTTCCAACATAGCCGACGCCCACAACGGATACATCTGCAGGCGTAAATGCAGATGCCGCCATCTTGACTTACAAACAAACCCGACGATGACCGACTGCGCACGAACCGACGCGCATGCCCCCTCCTAATTGACTTACGAAGCTTGCCCAAACATTGCCGACGATGATCGAAATTCAAATTTCGCGCCAAAAGTGGTCCAGAAACGGTATCATATAACTACTCTCGATATGTCTGAGCTTAAGTACTAAAGTATGGACATAGTAATTGATTGTAAAATTCTTAATAAATTTTGATAGTTTCTACTTTTTATGAAGTGTAGTTCTTTTTAGTATTTTAGTTAAATAATATCAAAATTAATTTTGATGTGATTTGATTATTATTTAAAATTGAAAATGCAATAAATAGTTTAAAATACATATTATGTGTACCACATATCATAATTACACAGCGGCGTATTTTGATCTTTAAAACTATAATTAAACGTGGTTTAAAATCACGTAATATTTGTTAAGCTACGACTAGTTACTTCAAAGACGGCGTTAAAGAAGTACCCTGCTGCTTCGTTATTATGCTGTGTGCTATAATAGCATGCGTAAACGGGATCAACTACTGCACCTTATTTCAATAGTGTAACACATAGTCATTGCCGTACTAAAATACATTTTAAAAAAATGTAATGAAACGCGCATTACTCGCTATTGCGTACTAGCAGCGTATCACAAAGTAATCATTGCCGCGCAGTTATTTTCTATAATCAAAACACTCTTGATTTGTTTTATACCCTTTATTATTTTACAAACACAATTTATTTATCAATTTAATGCTTGTAACAATGATATTTATTATGTACTTCTGTTCAAGTATAATAACATTTGCGTCATTATTTATCGTCGTATAAGTATAAGTTTCCTGAATTGCTATACAAAAAACAGTTTTCACAGGTTTATAAAATTAATCAGTTTAAGTAGCCCGCATATTCGAGCAATTAATAACCGCACATTTTTAATGCTTATTTTCTACCTTAATAACATAGAATACCATAGGAAATGAAAATGTAATCGGTATCTGCACTACTTGAACAAATTTTGCATTTAGTTTTTTAATTCTCATGATTCTGCTTTGCATAACAAGATAAAATAAAATTTTCTTAGAATATTATGAGTGCAAGCATTATTTTTGAAACAGAAATTGAATTGCAAATTGCTATGTCTACACAGCTTACAACTTTTCTATTGTAAAAGTAAATTATTTATGATAATGTACATGTTGCAGTTCTAAATTTTAATTTTATCGTTTTTTTTTCATACCACAAATCCAATATTATCAACAAAATGTAATTTATAACATAATATTGACAAAATAAAAAAAACTGAAATTTTATACGGTAACTTGCAGAATAAAATTTCTTAAAAAGAAAAAGGTTCTTTGAAGTAGACAATTCTTCGAACTAAAATAAATATTCCATAAGATCAAAGATCGCCAGAAACATATAAGATCACACCATTTTTTTTATAAAAATATAAAATAAAAGTAAACGTATTATAAAATTATTTAACAAAGTTATTTCAAACATTCTATTTTAATATACCTAATATTTTATTCCAGGAAAATTTAAATTTTAAATTATTCCAAAAAAAAAGAGTTGAACGAACGCATTCGATTGATATAGCATTTTTATGTTATATCCCAAATGAAAATTTAATTCAAATCAATAAGTCGCGTCTAGATAATTTTTAAATGTAGTGTTAGCAGTAGTTATTCCTCTTTGAGTCAGTCAAGCGATAGTTTGGTGACTGATTTGATATTTTTAAATAACATAAAATGTTTTTGTAATGTACAAATAACAACATTTTCCAAATAAATTTAAATAATAACATCTTAAATTGTATAATAAATTTGTTTTATTTTGTTGACTATAAATTCAATGAGATTTTTATATTTTTGTAAACTTTAGTGATGCCATTTTATTAGCCCGGCCTTACATTTACTAAATGTTCTACGATGTAAAATGGCAAGGGACGTGGGAGGGAAGAAGAGACCGAATTGTTATCTGCAGCTATTATTAGATACTAGTCACATGCAGTTAGTAATTTATTTAACCCACTTGCTTACAACAACGTTCACTCATTTTCTCAAATATGTAAACTACCTTCTTTAGATTATTTTTGATACTGCTGGACATATTTCAGTCTAAAATAACATTTATCAAGTAGTTTTTGTTTGGTGCAATTAATTAATTGAAAAAAATAACAAGTGGATACTATTAAACAAAACGTTGTCAACATTGCACAATAAAAATTAGCTTAGGATTAGAATTAAAATAAAAAACATGTACAAATTAAGAGAACAAACAAATTGTATTCAGAAATTAAATCAAATTCTAAAACAAACATTTCTCGTTTAATAAACAAGGATAAAATGCGCTAAAAAAGAACGATATTAATTTTAATTTTAAATTAAAAATATATTGTGTTTTACAACATCCATTGTAAAAATACAAGTAATGAGAGACATTTTTAAAATAACTACTGATTTCTTTCTATGATAAAAAAATTGTATTTGTGTTTTAAATATACTATAATTGCTACAATTCAAAGAGTTTTAGTTAAAAGTATTCTATTCAGTAGTCACATGAAATGAATATATTATTAAACGTTTTAATAATAATTTTTAAATTATTGCAGAGTTGCAGAAAGTTTTTCCATAAAAGCAATTAACCATATTGATTTATAAATGAAAAGCGACATTACTTCAATATGTAATATTTAATTAAAAATGGAATTTGTCCAAGTTCTTTTACAAGTAATAAAAGTTTTACGTCGATATGCCTGACAAAATCCTCAATTTAACTTTACTACATTTTAAGGGTTCCTCAGTTATCAAGATAGTTGTAATCAGTTGATGAACACAAAGATAAAGGAATCTCTGAACATTTCGGCGGATATTGAATGGAATTTCATAAATGACGACATTTATTCTGCTCTACAAGGAGATTTAATGCGACCAGTAACAGAAACTAGTAATGTTATTCTTGTGTTTTTCCTTTTGTTTGTTTTCTTATTAAATTTCTTTTTTAGTTGAAAAGTTGCTTAATAATACAAATATTAAGGTTATTGTCTATAATGGTGTTTTTGATTTTCTAGTTAATACTGCTGGTAGGTATATAAACGTTATATTCCATAGTTTAAATTATTAATATTAAGTGGCCAAAGGCAAAGTTTTGCTATTAATAATTATTACAAACTAGGAACGGTAATGTGGTTGGATAATTTAAAATGGAATCGAAGTTTGGAGTGGCAGGAAACTAATAAACAGCCCTTGGAAATTGATATGGTAAATGAAGCTTACGTTAAAGAAGTAGGGAATTTAGTTTTCTACACCGTTTTAAGAGCAGGTCATAGCGTAAGTTTTATTTTTATAGTTATTTTATTTTCCTAATAAAATTTTTTAGGTACCGATTGATAATACAATAGCTATGGAAGAAATTTTGAAACGGGAATTACTCTCTACTTGATAGAATTAGGCAACATTTGGTTTAATTTAAAAAAAACGGCACTAATCTTTAATTATATAAGTTATTATTATTTAACACAGGTAGTAATACTTAAAATGTTAAAAAAATTACTAGTTGGTTTCAAAAGGCACGCATTTTTATTCAAGTAATTTGCAGATTGTTATTGAAAATTATATTTCTAAAGAATATTTTATTTAATAAATTCATATGAATACGAATTTTATGTGCGCAAAATGTAGTAGTGTAGGTATTGGAAATAGTCCATTTCAAAATAGTTTGAAAACCCGGATGTGCGAAAAAAAAGTCAGTAATTTTTGTTTAAACGAATGGTTAGGGTTTGGAATCTGAACTTAAAAGAAATAAAGAAGGTGAATGGTAAATGCAAATTGTTTTCGGTGTTAACTAATAAACATGTATGGTCGATCAAATAATTTTTAAACAGTTTAGAAAAAGTCGATTTTTAAGTTATTGATGCATCGATAATCAAAAACCGACGATTTGTAAATTGCTTACAATAGCTGTCGGCAAATTTTTACATATTAGTAGATTACTATCAGAGTACTACGATAGCACTTGCAAAAACAAACATAATTGGGAAAACTTTACTTTATGTAATAAAGTTATGTTATTTGGTATTTGTTTAACATAATTTTATCTACGTGTAACCTATAATCAGCCACTTTTAAATAAATCGTTCGTAAAAATAAAATCGTGCGTAAAAGTACAATGTAATTTAAAGAGAACTTTCACTATTAAACAATTTTTGTCACGAAATAAAAAAAAGGGAAATCGCATACGTTTCTCTGTTGTAATAAGTGTTTTTATTTGCAAAAAATGGTTCTGACGTCTATAAAATGTTGTATGAGACACGTGTGTGAAAGGGCTTTT
Organism: Abscondita cerata; assembly: GCA_030710515.1. NCBI lineage: Eukaryota > Metazoa > Arthropoda > Insecta > Coleoptera > Lampyridae > Abscondita > Abscondita cerata. Next base: position 43,655 of record JALBCR010002566.1, read on the forward strand.
AACCACTCCTTGAAATGGTGCATAAAAGCCCCAAGTCACACACTTGCATCATAAATAACTATTAAAGGATTGGTTAGTAAAATGATTGATTGACTCAAATGCAGTAGTTACTTCTGAACCACTAAAAAAAATATATGCTCGGTTGCTCAAACCATAATTAAATTTGTTTATTTTGACTTACATTTATATCTCCATTGAAAATTAAGGTGAGGTTATGTATTCGCATTTTTAAGGGAACATATTGAATTCCTACTAATCAGAATAACCAGTAGCAAGTGATAATTGCAGAATCATAAACGGCACCTACATACACGTGTTTCGCTTTATTGAGGTTTGTCAGTGTAGAGTAGATCAAACGCAAGTGTACAAAAACCGCTGAGAAGTAACTACTGAATTTCAACGCTTCATAAGCAAGCAAGTCACGATTTCATGGAAAGTTGCTATGAACTACATTCAACAAATACATACCAAATTCACTACACTACCATGCATATTATATTTATTACGGTGTAGTACGTTGTATAGAGGATGAATCATCACGAACGGGACGGAGTTAATAGCGAAACAGTAAAAGTTTTACAAGTTTTGTCATTTTAGTAGCATACACGTTGCATTTTAAAATTATTTTGAAATATAGTGCTTGTCCCAACAAAGTTTGGCGCATCAAAGTTATATCTCAACTGTGGTTTTCCATAATTTTCCTAGCGCTGTCTTTCGTCAGTCTATTTCTTATAACTTCATTCTTTATTTTATCTATTAATGTTACTTTGGCTACTTTTCTCAGATGTTTCATTTTAGAACTTGAATCTCTTTATGTTCTCGGTTAGCACCCATGTCTCACATCCATATAAAAGCGTAGGTAAGTATACCGTTTTATAGATTGTAATTTTTCTTTAGTAGCTAATTTCTTTTTTGTTGATAAACCCTATATTTTCATGTTGTGAAACAACTTCGTCGCAATTATTCTGGTGTTGATTTTCTCCTCTTTAATATTTTTTACTTGCTCCACTGTTTTGTTATGTATTTTTATGTTCACTCTTTATTCTTTTTCGTTGGATATAAATATTACTTTTGTTTTGTTGATGTTTATTTTCATTCAATTTTCTTCTAGTTCGTTTTTCCATAGTTTGACATTATTGCAATGTTTCTTCTGTATTTCCCATTACTGCTAAATGTATTCCATGATTGAATACCAAACACCTCTTTGCAGGGTGTTCAGAATTTACAGGTTAATTACTAGATCATTCTTTATTTAAATATAACACCCTATATTTTGTTAATTCATAACGTTAAGAAAGAACTCCTCTTTCGAATGGTATAAATGTGTCCTATGCCTAGGTGTTATAGTTTTTCTGAAATTTACATTTTTTGCATGTTTTATCGAATTTTTTATTTAATGTAGCAAATAGTTTATTAATCAATACTATCGTGCTTTCAGTCTCAATGTACAAAAATGTTTTTGACTTGGACAAATAGTATCTCTCTCTCTCTCTCTCTCTCTCTCTTCAGCCTTTAAAAGTCCAATATTGAACATAGCCCTTCTCCAAATTCTTCCATTCTTGGCGGTTTTTTGCTTACTTTGTCTATCCAAATCCGCCAGTTCTCTTGAGGTCATTGCTCCACCTCTTCTGTGGTCTTCCTCTTTCTCGTTTCCCTTCTTATGGGCGCCATTTGCGTATAATGTTATTCAATCTTTCATCTTGTCGTCTTTCGTTATGTCCGGCCCATTGCTACTTAAGTCGTGCCATTCTTTCTTTTACATCTGTTATTTTGGTTCGCTGTCTAATATTTTTGTTTGTCACACGATCTTTCAATGAAATTCCGAGCATTGCTCTTTCCATGAATCTCTGCGTTTTTGCCATCTTTTCTATATTTTTCTTTGTGAAAACTCATGTTTCTGTGCACTGGCAGGATACACATGTCGAACACTTTACTTCTAAGGTGTTGTGGTATTTTACTATTCTTTAGTACAAAACTTAGCTTGCCGAATGCCGCCCATCCCATTCTTGTTCTTCTATTTACCTCCACTGCCTGATTTTCTTTATCTAGTCTTATTTCTTGTCCCAAGTATATGTATTTTTCTACTTGTTCTACTACGTCTGTCCCTAGTGTAATTTGTCGTTACTGCTTACCATTACTTTTGTTTTCTTTCTATTTATTTTTAATCATATTTTCTTTGATTGTTGTTTTAGTTCCGTTAGCATTGCTTGTAATTCATCTTAATTTTTTGCTATCACTATTATATCATCTGCATATCATAAATTGTTAATGTATTCGCCGTTGATGTTTATTCCTTTGTCTTTCCAGTCTATTGTTTTGAAAACATATTCTAAGGCAAGGGTAAACAGTTTTGGGGACATCGTATCTCCTTAACGTACGCCTTTATTTATTGGGATCGGATTAGTGTCTTTTTGCAATCTAAAGATCGTGGTTGCTTTCTCGTAGATATTATGTATTAGCTTTATATATCTGTACTCGACTCGACAGTTTTGTAAAGCTTTTTCGACAGCCCACGTTTCTATACTGTCGAATGCTTTTTCATAGTCAACAAATTCCAGGTATAGTGGAATTTTATGCAGGTGGTCAAGAGTGCCGTATCCGGTTCTAAATCTTGCTTGTTCTTTGGGTTGGTACTGGTCTAATTTACTAGTTATTCTTGTTATAATTTTTGTCAGTAATTAATATATTTATGAGAGCAGTGTAATTGGTCTGTAATTTTCCAGTTTTGTCTTGTCTCCTTTCTTAAATATCAATACTGTTATTGCTTCGTTCCATTCTTGTGAGATCTGTCCTTCTTCAAGGCATTTGTTCATCAATATCTTTATTGCTTTTATAATTTCTGTACCTCCTGACAAATAGTATACGCTTATAAATAACAAACCGTCTGCTGAATTACTAAATTATATGTGTACAAAAATGTTTTCCATTTTCATTAAGAAAAAGATGATCATTTTTGGCAAAACATGAAACCGAAGTTGCAAGAATTTTACTTATCCCATATGTTTCTTCTACTAGCTAGAAAAATAAAGGGTACAAGGAGTTACAATTTTCAGTTTGATAAAAATTGAGAGAATGATGGTAAGGTAAATAAAAATGTGGGTGAATGGAGAAGAAAAATTTGAGATGAGAGAGGGAAAGTTAACACGTTATACTACGTCTACACTTAAAAAATTCAGTTTAAAAAGTGAAAAGAAGTTGTTGAGATTGTAATTCAAACTAAAGTTGTACATAATGTAATTTACAAAAGTTTTATTTCATAACTATTTTGTATAATTAATATTCTTGGAGATATTGTTAAAACAGTTAGTGTGACGTGATTATTATATCTAAGTAATCAAAAGATAGTTTAAACAAAGTTGTGTGTAATTAAATTACAAACAACTTTTATTTGAACAAAGAAGGGGTAAAATGAATATTTTTGCAAATATTTCAAGGTTAGGGATCTATGTAAGTAAAAACTCTTTAGGGTCGACGGATTATGTCCAAAATTTAATCAGATCGACAAATACATGCCAAGATTCATAAAAATAGGACCAGTGTTTTTTTAGACATCCCTCGGTTACATATGGATGAACAGCAGCAGCCTCCAGACAATAATTTATTTTTACTATATTATAATCTATACCGTACTAACTGTAATTCGTCGGAAAAAGTAAAAAATAATTAAAAAGCTGCGGAAGAACAAGAAATTAAATAATAGAGGGGGGGCAGGGAAACAAAATGAGAAACGGAAAAGAAAGTGTAAAAACAAAAAAAAAATATTTGGAATAAAGAAATAAATAAAGACTCTCAAGCACAGAAATGCAGAGCATATATAAAGGAAAGGTATAATGACGTTTATGAAAAATTGATTACAGAAAGTAAACCAATTTATTTAATGGGGAAAAAAGTTTAGTGATCAAAAGGGTAATACCACGGTTTAGATTTGGCAATGAGGAAAATGAATGCAAATATTTGTTGATTGATGTATAAAATGTGCAAAAAAATAGAAATAATGGCGATATTAAAAGAAGGAAGATTGGATAAAAAGGTATTAGAAAAAAGAAAAAGATTAGAGGTAGAAGCAAGGTAATAAATATATGAAAATAGTGAATCGAATCATTTGTTAGTTTATGTAAAAGAGCGAATAAATAAATTATACATGTAATCTATACACATAAAATCGAGTTTTGTTTTTCTATTTGTCTGTTTGTTTGTTTGTCCGCCTTCTCCTCCAAAACTACTCAACAAATTTTGATTGTTGATGGCTCATTTGTTTCAAGAGGTCAAAGCGGTGAACTTAGGGTTATTTACATGTTGACCTGAGTTTTGACCTCTGAGCTGGTGAGGTCAAATCTTTAAAAATTGAAGGAAATATATACATGAGATATGTCATTTTTTTCAGGACGTGAAGGCGTTTTAACCATACATATAAAATTGAGTTTTTTCTGTTTGTTTGTTTGTCTGCGTTCTCCTTTAAAACTGCTCAACCGATTTTGATGGTTGATGGCTAATTTTTTTTAAGGAGGTCAAGCCGGTAAACTTAGGTTATTTACATGTTGACCTGACCGTTGACCTCTAAGCTGGTGAAATCAAATCTTTGAAAATTGAAGGAAATATAGACACAGTGAACTTAGGCTATTTACATGTTGACCTGACCTTTGGTGTCTGAGCTCGTGAGATCAAATCTTTAAAAATCAAAGGAAATATAGACACATTCTAACGCTCTTATCTCACTCCGACTTATTCTAGGCCCATTCTTTAGTCTGAATGGGCCAACTCTACTAGTATCTACATACTAGTAAACCAAGTCCATTCAGACCAGAGAATGAGCCTAGAATAAGTCTGAGAGAGATAAGAGCGTTAGAATGTGTCCCTAATCCAATCTCTACCTGAAACACTTTGCAACCTCTTTAGGTGGTCAGAGTAGATAGTGAAGAGAAGTGCAGTGAAATGGGATAGCTTCACGGTCTTTACGTCCTGAAAAAATGACATATCTTAATGCCTATATTTCCTTCAATTTGTAAAGATTTGACCTCACCAGCTCAGAGGTCAAAGGTCAGGTCAACATGTAAATAGCCCTAAGTTCACAGCCTTGACCTCCTGAAACAAATGAACCAATTTACTATTAAATGTCTCTTTCTGAAACTATTATTTGAAAAGTTATTGGTCTTAACATTAAAAAGTTTTTGAGTGGTTTTTGCCGGGTTACCCGTGTTTCGTACACTATTGGTCCACTGATAATAACTAACATCACTTTAAAAGATCGCTTACATCTGTAAGGAGTGCAATACCAAATATCATCAAAATCGACGAAACCGTTCTTTTGTTATAAGCAAAATAAAAAAATTTCTTTTCAACTTTGAATCAGAATACTGGCTAAATGAAGCACTTTTGGATATAGGTAAGTTAGATTAAATCATCTTATTTTGAGCCCAGGAATCTGTGGTTAAGTGATGTCCACACATTTTAGGGACACCCTGTATACAGTATTTTGGTAACAAAAGAATTATAAAAAAATTAAATTTTACTTTCATCATAATTAGGTATCAAACAAAAACGCCGTGTCCCTATTTACATAAAATAAAGTAAGGGTGGATGATTACTCTACAAATTGCTACACTCAACAGTAGTAATAACAAGTGTCCGCTATTTAGCTTTCGTACCTAAAAAAGTCGTGCAAAAAGGCTATAGCTTTTTTACTACAAAAGGAGTAAGTACCTATTGTTCCCTCGATTAAAAAAATTTTAGATTGGCCACTCGTTGAACGATATACTATTATTTGACGATATCAAATTATTTAAAGGAAAATAAGGTGTAGGTTATTATTATTATTATTTTTTTATTATTATTTATTTCCACTTTCCAAGTAAAAGAAAAAGAAATTTACAACACATTCCTACAGTAAAATATCTAATATTGTATAAAAAGAAGAAATGATGTGAATGAAGTGATTTATAATAGCTGAACTAATACGTAGAGTACTATTATCATGAACAGTCAAACAATATTTGAAATTTCCTGGAGGGTTACACCAGACATTCAGTATGGCTAATGGAATTGATGATTGTTGATTCTTCTTCTCTTGCAGTTTTAAATTTTGTTGGAAAATCCATTTGGCATAATCCTCAAAACTTCTGATATTTTAAAAATATTGTTAGTTGTTCAATTTTACGTTTCAGAAATGTGCCCAACATAACCTCACTTTGTTGTTTCAAGTAGAATAGTCAATTTCCTAGTGAATAATGAATGTGAATTATATGAAATAAATAAACATAGTGTTTTTACTATACTTTCTTTGTAGTCGCTGGCATTAACTTTTTTCATGTTATAACTCCAGTCTCGCTTTGTCTCAACTCGTGCTAATTTTCGTTGCAAAAAATTACTCGTCAGCCCAGTCGATAATTATTTTTCAGAAACTACCACATAATAAATTTATATACAAAAATAAGTGTGATTTTCAAATTCAAATATCTCCAACACATTTTACAAAAAAATATTAAGAATTACCATTTCAAATAACATAAATGAAAATAACAACACTATTTAAGCAAGATCCTGTGCATTTAAAATCATAGATCAAAAGTAAAAAAATACATATGAATCACATATCAAATTCAAGCTATCACAACGGAAACCTGCAACCGAGGACGATGACGGCGATGACGACGACGTACAGACAGCGATCCTAGGAACAAAACTGTAGGTAAGTTTGGATGAAAAATAAGTACACTCAAAAAAACAATCCAAATTAAATCAGAAGTGTTTGAAATTATTTGACTGTTTGTAAAAATCAAGAAAATTGTGTTTATCAATAATAAATTGCAGAAATTTGATGGTTTTAAACGTTTTTGGTTATATCCTAGTTGACACTTATTACAGCCATATGTTTTGTTAATTGATTACCTAATTCAGGAACCCAAAATTTTGAATTAGCAGTGATAAATAGCCACACATTATTTCGTAACAAATCATCTGAATATGACCACGAAGTTGGCCTTTTTAAATAAACAAGAACAAAATTTTTAATTGTCAGCAATAAATAGCATAAAATTATACCTTGAAAAAAATTTGAATTGATGAAGAGGACTTCACCCATCTGTTTTTGTTAAAAACTTTTTAAATACACTAGCACACAATTTTGAGTTATCAGCAATAAATAGCACAAAATTATATCGTGATAAAACTACCGAATTTGATAAATTGAGTACGGCCATGTGAAGTCGACCGTACCTATTTGATTTGTTAATAACTTTTAGAATAAACTTGGTAAAGCCACGTGAAGTTGGCCGTACTCAGTTGTTTTTGTTAATAACTTTTTAAACATACTAGCACAAAATTTTTAATTATCAGCAATAAACTGCACAGAATTAGCACAAAACTCCTAGATAAATAATTTTTAAATTCGTTAACTAGGTACGGCCAACTTTGCGGACCTAACATGGGGTTTCTGCGCTCACCACTGGTTTCTTAATCAAAAAAATACTTCTAATGCTCGCTTCGGTCACCAAATTGTAACGATAAACCTCATTCGCTTTGCGGCTCGTACACTAACTTTTCAAATAAAGACACGGATCGCTTCGCTCGCCAAACTGTGAAGATCAAAGTAGGATCTTTTTCCGTGACTTTAGCCCAGCGCCGCTTCGCGTAGATGGTATTACCGCTCCGCGGCGAACTCAAGCCACTTCGTGGTTCGTACGCTTATTTTTCTTATGCGAAAAGATAGTTTCAATGCTATTTTAATAAGAACGGGCCTCGCTTCGCTAGCCAAATTGTAAAGATTGAAGTAGTGTCGTTTTCCACGACCTTAACCCAGCGCCGCTTGGCGGTAAACTAGTTTTTCTTAGTCAAAAAAAATAGTTTTAATGCAAATTTAATAAAGACACGACTCGCTTAGTTCGCCAAATTGTGAAGATCAAACTCGATTCGCTTTGTAGCTCGTACCCTGACTTTTCAGATAAAGGCTTTGCTCTCCAAATTGTGAAGATCAAGGTAGGATCATTTTCTGCGACTCTAGCCCAGCGCCGCTTTGCGTCGATGATATTGCCACTTTGCGCCAAACTGAAGCCACTTCACGGCTTGTACGACTAAAAGAAATAGTTTCAATGCTACTTTGATAAAGACACGGCTCGCTTCCGTCGTTTTTCGGGACCCTAACCCAGCGCCGCTTCGCGGTGAACTCGAGTCGCTTTACAATTTTAATAAAGACACGGCTCGCTTCGGTCGCAAAATTGAGAAGATTAGACTCAATTCGCTTTGCGGCTCGTACACTGACTTTTCTTACATATAGCTTAAGAACACATTATTGTGAACAAAAAATGAGGAGAAAAATAAACAAATGAAAAACTGTAGTAAAAGAAAAAAAAATTGTGTAAATACAAAAATAGTATTCGAAACAAAAATATTTTTCTTTCGTCATGATCATTACACTTTTATTTTTTGAAATTGTAATTAACAAAAAAAACAAACATTTATTTTAATTTTTAAATATCATAAAAAAAAGTATTTTCCCGCAGATTGTTTGATACAAAACAGCTACAGTTTTTTAGATGTTGTTTTTTTAAGCTAGAAACATGAATCAAAAAAGAAAACAATTGTAAATTTGCAAATTTTCGAATAGCATACACTGAAGAGCCTTTTAGCGGGAATCAACGGCGGTGATTTATATACTTGCTATTTTGCTTTCTAAACAAAACCTACACATTTTTCAGTCAGCCAATCAATTGAGCAATCAAATATTTGAAACTTTTTAATTAGGCAATAACTGGTTTTCTTCCATTTTGGCAGTTTAATTATTGTTATTTCCGCGCCATACGCCAGCTAAAAGAAGTGGCTATCCAATGGCGTCGATTTTTTTTTAAATTTCCGACGAGAAACGACGGTAAAGAGAATCAACAATCCAATTTTGATTCTCCAAAAATATTAAAAAACGAAATTAATTTTAAAAAAAGACTACTAACAGAAAGTATAAAAATAAAAGAAAACTCCAAGACAATAAATTTCAAAACTGACACTTTAAATATTAGTAAATTATATCAAAATTTAATTAGAAATACTAAAAGAAATAATAAAACAATAAAGAATGTCTACGCGAATAAGATAAGGTGCGAAAATTATTATTTGTATGTTTGCAATTGCCATAGAATGTCCAGTTCTTAGACATCAATTTTAAATAACTGTTTGTGTTACAAAACTTGTTACAAATTTATATATTTGAATTAATAGATTTTGAGGTAAGTTTTATTCTCGTATTAACGTTTAAAAATATTATTTTTATGTTTCTTTTTAACTGTTTTTCACATTTTATTGTTTTTTTAATTTATAAATAATATATATCAATGCGACCAGTGTGCAACTCAGCGATTAGAAATCAATGACCTCAAACAATTGATTTTGGATTTAAAGTCACAGTTAACTGAATTAAAACAGAAAGTTACTACTACTGAACAAACTGATAAGTTAAATTTACCTGAAAAAGAAGAAATAATAAACAAAGTAGCCGAACGCCAACGCCGTGCAAATAACATTATTGTTTTCGATGTAACTGAAAGTTCTTCTATTAATTCTGAGATTAGATCCGAGTATGATTTGAATGAAGTTAAATCGATTTTAAGTCCACTTAACGGAATTGATGTTAACAATATTAAAACCTTTCGCTTAGGAAAACTGCCTTTGTACAATAAACCGCGTCCTTTAAAAATTATTCTATCCAGTGCAACTGATGCCATCCATGTGCTTCGCAACAAAAAACAGCTGAAATTAAACGGTAAGCAATTAGCAGTTACCTCGGATCAAACACCGATGCAACGCGATTATATAAAAAAATTACGTGGAGATCTAGAAAATCGATTGAATAGTGGGGAAAAGGATGTCACAATTCGTTACGTCCGCGGAATCCCAAAAATAGTTTCGACAAAAAACTAAAACAGTTACAATGCTATTACCAAAACACTCGTAGTTTAAGAAATAAAATACAACAATTTTATGTTTCAACAATGGACGAAGAATTAGACATTATTGCAATAACTGAAACTTGGTTTTCCAGTGACTTTCAAAGTTCTGAATACTTCAATTTACATAAATACTCAGTATACAGGTGCGATCGTCCTTTCCATCAAGTGGAATTATCTCGTGGTGGTGGTGTTCTTTTAGCTACTAAAAACAATATAAATGTTGAACAACTTGATCTATCAAACCTATTAGATTGTCTTAACTTAGTAGATATAGTAGGGTGTAAATGTAACATTAATTCGTTTCATTTTTATGTTTATGTAATTTATATTTCACGTACTCCTACAACTATTATACTACAAACTTTGTTAGAATACTTTATTGAACGACATTTCTATACTAAGCACTTATTAATATTTGGTGATTTTAACATTCCAAATTTATGCAATACTGAAAATGATGATGCTCTGAGCCATTTAATAACTAATTTCGCACATCTCTTGAACATAACTCAATGCAATAACGTTAAAAATCATCAAGGAAAATTACTTGATCTTGTTTTCTCCAACAATCCCTGTGTAGTAACTAAAGAAATTGTGCCATTTGTTACTAAAGATGTTTATCATCCTGCATTGAAAGTCACTGTAGATATACACACCCAAATACAAACTAATTGCTCGTCCAATCCAAACAATAAGTCGTACGATTTTCGAAAAGCTGACTTTCGGGCATTATACAATTCCTTACTTGGTATAGATTGGTCAGTCCTACAAAACTACGACGATGTTAATCTAGCTTGTGATAAATTTTACGAGATACTCTATACATTATTCGATGTTTATGTACCACTTCACAAAAATAAATTGCACTCCTACCCAAAATGGTTTACACGTGAAATTATTCAAAATCTAAAAACTAAGGCTAATTTAAACAGACAGTATCGTTACACAAGATCAATGCAATGTTATAATGAATTTAAACGCATTCGAAGCATCACTAAACAAAAAATTAAAGACGCTTACACAGTATATCTTCGTAGCGCAGAACAGTCTATAAGTGGAGATCCAAAACAGTTTTGGCAGTACATTCATAGTAAGACTAATAACACTCGAATACCCGGTTTTACATATAATGGCAATATTAGCTATTCTACCCCACAAACTATTGTTAATGGTTTGGCCATTACTTTAGTAGCGTTTATCAACCATCCCACCCTTCAAAACTTCACAATATTAATAATTTATGGTACAACAACGTCCCCTGCATTAATCTTATTTCCATTTCAGAAGATGACATTACGTCCGCAATAAAGAAATTAAAAAATAAACAAACTGCTGGTTTCGACCAGGTGCCAAGTTATTTTGTCAAAGATTGCTCTAATGTTCTTCTTGTCCCACTTTTAATTATATTTAATTTAAGCTTAAGAACGTCAACTTTTCCTCAATTTTGGAAAATAGCTCGAGTCTGTCCCATTTTCAAGAATGGTGATCCCTCAGATGTCACTAACTACAGACCTATTGCTATACTCTCTAACTTTGCAAAGATCTTTGAAATTATTCTATATAGGCATATATACAACAATATGAAACAGATTATATCCCCTTCACAACATGGCTTCATGGAACGTCGCTCTACCATAACTAACCTAAGTTGCTTTTCGCAGTTTGTTTCTGAACAACTTGATAAACAAGGGCAAGTAGATGTCGTTTATACAGATTTGTCTAAAGCGTTCGATAAAATAGATCATTCAATTCTGCTTACAAAACTTCATCAGATAGGCGTTAGCGACTCTAACATAGCTCTATTGAAATCTTACTTACAGGATAGACCACATTACGTTATGTACAATGGATATAGATCTATACAGTACATTCCTACATCTGGAGTCCCCAAGGTTCTAATTTAGGGCCCTTACTTTTCTTATATTTATTAATGATCTGAGTTATCATTTACAGTGTCGTTTGTTGATGTTTGCTGACGGCGTCAAAATATTCACATCAATTGTAAACCAGGATGATACCATAAAATTACAGTCTGATATTAATTTACTTTCTAACTGGTGCAGCAACAATATCCTAACCTTGAATAGTGGTAAATGTAAAATTGTAAGAGTAGTCCAATAAAATTTAATTACGCGATAAACTTAGAACTTTTAACTAGATCTAATTTAACCAAAGATTTGGAGGTGACGTTTGATGCTGGATTCACTTTCATATACCACATCAACAACATAGTCTCTTCCGCTTATAAAATGCTGGGATTTTTAATACGTAGCTGTAAAGACTTTTCAAATATTTCGGCTTTAATAACATTGTATTTTTCTTTTGTACGATCCAAACTAGAGTACGGAAGTATCGTTTGGTATCCAATTTATGACTGTCATGTATTGTCCATTGAAAGTGTACAGAGAAAATTTCTAAAATTTCTGTGGTTTAAGATTCATAATGTTTATCCACCCAGGGGTTTTGATCACTCAATCTTACTAAACACATTCAACATTGATTCATGTGCAATCAGGAGGGTATACATCAGTTTGATTTTTCTTTTTAAATTAATGCATAATAAGGTTGACTGTTCGTATTTGTTGCAAAATTACATTTCCATGTTCCTCGATTACATTCTCAGCAGGAATTAACATTTTATCTCGCAAAGGCTCGAACTAATGTAATATTAAAGTCTCCCATATATGACATGTGCAACAATTATAATAATATCTGCAACCAAACAGACATTCTTAATTGTAGCTTGTCAGAATTTATAACATTTATAAAATCAATTAACGTGTTGTTTTTTTCACATTTGTAGTAGGTAGTAATAGATATTACCATGTATTCATTTATATATAATTTTTATTTTTAATCACTTTTTTCTATCTCTTTTTAATCTAGTAGTACTATGTTCACTTGTAAAATTGTCTTGTAATTGGTATTGCTGTTAGACAATAAATAAATAAAAAAAATAAAAAAAAATTAAAAATATATTGTAGTGTGCGGTTCATATACCTAGCTTTTTGTTTCGTTATTTTTATCGTTTTTTTACTATTGTTTTAAAAAAATTACCATTTTTATTTTAAGAATTTATCCTTAAATTTAATTTTTTATAAATTACATTTTTACAATTTACCAATCATTAAAATTTCCACTATTAAAAAAACTCTGGGTGACGAAAAAATAAAAATAAAAGAAGAAAAAATAATAATGACAGATTTTTTAATGTATGCTGACACAAGTTTTATAAAGATGCGCGATTTTTAAGAAAAATAAAACTGACGGTTGGTATTTTTAAATATATGGAATTGAAAACAAGTTACAAGAAAATTCAGTGTTTAATCAAGACATAAGATTAGTAATCAAGAAGAAGGAAGAAAGAAGTGGATTTTTTGTTTATAAAAACAAAACACTAAAAAAACACAAAAGTTGTTATGTAAATTCATTCTTAAATTAATAAAAGTAATTTAATATTAATATTTTATCTACATAACAATATAGTAGCTAACATTGTGATTAAATAATAACTATTCTTAGACAATTATATATATTATGATGAAGCATAACGCGAAACCTCTTAATAAAAACAACATCAAAATACTGTAACTGTTTTGTATCAAACAATCTACGTTATTTCACAAATAACAAATAACAGCTGTAAAACCAATATGAATACATAAAAAGTTTAAATTATTTTTTACCATTCTTACATTCACAAAAATAAAAGGATGTAATGCACGTTTTCGATAAAACATGTAAGCGTTTTACGCATAATTGAAAACAACGTTTGTTTGAAAAAGGAATTGTAATGTAAATTCTCGTTTAAATAGCATTTATTCAATTAATCAAGTGCGAAATTGATAAATAAATAATTTAGAACATATTTTATTCTGTTTTATGATATTGGAAATAACAATAATTAGTTTGCCAGAATGAAATAAACAGTTATTGTCTAATTAAAAAGTTTGGAATATTTGATGACCCAACCGACTGTAAAAAGTGTAGGTTTTGTTTAAAGTGCAAAATAGCAAGTGTGTGAATCACCGCGGTTGTCCCGCGCTAAAAGGCCTTAGCGCAAGAAACGTTACTTTTTAGTGTATGTAAATTCGAAAATTTGCAAAATTACAATTGTTTCCTTTTTGATTTATGTATCTAGCTGTAAGCGTTACGAAAATAAAAAATAAATAGGTTTAAAAAGTAAATTTTTTAGCTATTTTCGAATTTTCTCGCGACTGTATAGGCCTTTTTCTAAGTATTTGTCTCGCATTATCTTAATAGGTTCTTGCGTATCTCCAACGGATTGCAAGTTATAAGCCCTTAAAGTTTTACCTACAAATTCTAAACGATATTTTGAGATTTAAAAAAAAAACCTTTTGAATCCAATCAGATGCTGTATTGAAATTAAAATATCTATAGGGATTTTCAAAAGAGAAAAAACAAAAAAAATTCTTTTAGAAAAAGTACAATATCATCGTTATATTTGAAAAAAACCGACCGACTACGGCTGATCGAATGACCTTGACAATTTTTTCTAGCTTTTTAAATTTTTTGCAACCACAGTCAACTTTGTCATTTTTTATGACTGCCCTGGATTTATTCGTCATTAATTGGAAGATAAAAAAAAAGCTTTTCAGTCATGTATAACAAACATATCTTTGGTCCGGTGAGGGATCAAGCCACGAAACCGAGCTTCGATTTCCGATTTAGTTATTTCCATGTTGGCAATTTAAATAGTTAGTTATGATTCTTGCACTTTCTTAATGCGGCACCTCACGATTTAGGAACGGATTTTGATCGGCACATACACGTTGTTGTGCCTATAAATGCCCCGCAGTTTGTAAATCTGTTTTCATTAGACCACAAAACTTCAATCGTAAATTGAGAATTTTCTTGGCATGTTTTCAGAAACCAATTACAAAACAATATTCTCCTTTCTAAGTAACCACCTTGAGTCCTTGACTGATACGTTCTACGAATAAACCATACATGTATTCTTTAAGAATTCCCTAACTATCAGTTGATTTAGGCACTTCCATATTTGACGAGGTTTACGAAGAGAGGTGCTAGAATTGTAATGACACTGTGTAAAACAAGATTTTCAATATTTTCATTGTACAGGGTGTTTAAAAATACGTTCCGATATTTGGCTCACTTCTCATCAGTACAAACAAAAAAGTCAAAAATCCAAAAAGTCCAAAAATCAACCGTTTCCGAGATGCAGGCAGTTTTTGAAATTTAAATTACTAAGCCCAGTTGGAGTGATTCGTCAGCTATTGAAATAACAAAACAAAATTTGTTCGTTTCTGTCAATCTATTTGCCGCATTTGTTGTACTCATTGTGTGGCTGTCATTGTTAGTGTTATTGTTGCTATTGAAGTCGTTGTTGCTGTTGCTCATTGTTGAAATTTTCAAATATGCCGGAATATACCAACGCAGAAATGGTAGACATGCATTTCATGTATGGCAAGGCCGATGGAAATGCTTATGAGGCACGTCGCCTTTATGCCGAAGCATTCCCAAACTTCCGTGTGCCAAACATTTTACAAATTTACATCAACGTTTATCCGATGTTGGATCGTTTAAATCAAGGAACGGTGATGGTGGTCGGCTTAGATCAGTTTCTACTCCCGAGGCAGAACTTAACATTTTAAGAAGAATTGAAGAAAATCCCAGTACTAGTACTAGAAAACTCTCTACTAAAACAAATATTAATTCTTCCCTAATTTGGAGAATGTTACACGAGCAGTAATTGCACCGATTTTCAATCAACGTTTGGCTTGGTGTGTTAGGAGACCATCTAATAAGATCTTGTTTCTTGCCTAACCGTTTGACTTTGCCACTGCTGTTAAAAGATGTACCCCGCAACCACAGAATTAATATGTGGTTGATGCAGGATGGAGCTCTTGCGCATTATGCAGTCTTGGTCAGAAATTACCAAACCAAAAATTACAATAGCGGATGGATAGGGCGAGGAGGTCCAATTGCATGGCCACCTAGATCTCCCTACCTGACTCCGTTTGACTTTTGCATTTGGGGGTATTTAAAGACATTAGTTTATTCAAGTCCTGCGAATAATTTAGATGAGTTGCAAGAACGAATTATACATGCCTGCCAGACTGTTCGTACAAATTCGGGACTCTTTGAGCGAGTGCGGCGTTCACTTTTACGGAGATGCGAAATGTGTGTAGAAATGGATGGAGGACATGTTGAACATCTTTAAGAATTATTTGTAATTAAAATGTTGTATTTATACTGATATTTGTTTTATTGAAAATCTCGTTGAAATAAATATGAATTTTGGTTTACCCACTTCCTTAGTTGACTTGATAAATAGGACGAATCACTTCTACTGAGCGTAAATTATTTTAATTTCAAAAACAGGTTGTATCTCGGAAACGATTGATTTTTGGACTTATGTTTATTTTAACTTTTTTGTTTGTACTGATGAGATCTATAAGTGGGCCAAATATCGGAACGTATTTTTTAAACACCTTGTATACTCTATTTTGATTGTGTTTTTAAAGGAACCATAGGAAAGTAATTTTTTTCTAAGGTTAAACCTGGTTTCCGCATTTCGCTAAAAGTGCATACATTAAGCTAGTTCAGCGTTTCTATGAAGCAATAATAAATGTCTAATTTTTCCCAATTTGAAAATCTTTTCATTGGAAAAGTGCTCTATAACTAGGTAACTCAAAAATGTCATAATTACATAAAAAAACTTAAAACCAAAAAAATAGACATGAAAAATAAAACTCTTAACATATAAACGCAAATAAATTTTGAGAAATACACAGACTGAATATAAGTACCTAGACGAGTAACGCTATCTTTGCTTTATACCAAAAAATAAAGCAGGAATGCTAGAAAGAGAGCACTGATGGACGACACTAAAACATCACGTGATGATGATACAAAATGTGTCATGTATTTTATAGGTTAACAGTGACAGTTGACATGTACTTTAGGTTAACAGGTTAACAGTAAAAAGCCGGAGCATGAAGTTAACCTTTTCATATGCTGAATTGAAGTAGTTTTTTTAGTGGCTTTAAAAGAAAGGTGCACGTTACTTGTCTATAAGTACCTATATTTAGTCTGAGGAGAGATAGGTACGTAGCTATGACAACAAACACAATTACGGCATTTATCTCACAGGCCAGTAACTGTTTTTAAATAAATTTACATTTTCCATCTTCTAAAGATAGGCTTGTTATAATATATGATTGAAAGGTTCTTGTTATGCTCAATTTAATAACGTATAAATCCAATATAAGTACCATAAGAAATAACAAAGTTAGCTATGGTTACAAAAAATCTAGAAAATTTGAAAAAAATTTCTCCTAGTCATTCGATAGGTCGTAGTCGATAATACAAAACTTCCAAGGATTATTAAATTTACTTTAAAGATGGCGACATAGTGCCAATTCGAAAAATACAATTTTCAGTTTTTTTTCAACAATTTGAAAACCCTTATAACAACTTCTTTCCGATTTAACCAAAATTGAATCTCTTACCGTTTCCAATATCCCCACCTGGGCCACATTGTATATACTGTAAACTATACTTTTAGTTTATCGATTAGTAAACTTGTAACAAGTTTTCTAAATTTTGTTTATTAAGTTATCAGTTATTATTAGTTATTAGTCATTTTTAACTCGGCCAGCAATTTTGAGCTCCCTTAAACTATCGGTGACAAACAAATAATTTTGGTGATGGAATCCCAAAGCTTCATGTTCAGCCTAATTAAAAAAATAAACTGTATCATCTGAACGTTGCTTGATCTTAAGGCGATAACTAGAAACTCCCTCGCCAATTTTTACCTTGCTGTTAAATTGGGAAAAATACTTGCTTATTACATCAAAAGTAATCACAAGCATAAATCATGAAAGCCAAATGTTATATGGTGTTTTTCACTTTTCTTTTAGTTGTCCACTAGCATTAGAGCGCTCTACCTGATTAAGTTTTCGAGTATTGCTTACAATAATTAGTACTGTTAATATTGTAACGCACATACGAGGATGTATTGATATCTAGTTAGCCTAGACCAGTTCCTTGCATAAACAAAATATTGCGTTACCATAGCAACGAACAATAACTTATTAGACGTGTCAGTGTAAAGTTTGACGACAAAAAAGTAAACCAGAGTCACGCAATAAATTAAATGAAAAAAGATGTCCACCGAAATTGTGAAAATCGAAAATTGGAGTATCGAGCCATCATCAAGTACCTGTATTTAAAAGGGTTAAGAGGTAAGCAGATTTACGAAGATATGCTTAATACCCTTGGTGATCAATGTCCTTCGTATGCGACCGTCAAAATTGGAATGCAAGCTTCAAAAGAGGTAAATTTTCCATTGAAGATGATGACCGATCGGGAAGGCCAGTTTCTGTGTCAGTCCCCGAAAATATCGATGCAGTTCATGACATGATTTTATCAGACCGTCGAATTGGGCTAAAACGGATATCTGAAGCACTGAATATTTCATACGAACGCGTTCATCATATGGTTCACGTCAATTTGGACATGAGAAAAATTGCTGCAAAATGGATCCCCAAATGTTTGAATGTTGACCAAAAGCGTGCAAGGGTAGAAGCATCGCGTTCGATCTGTGCTCGATTTGAAAACGATGTAGACTTCTTAAACCGAATTGTTACTATGGATGAGACTTGGGTACATTTCTACGATCCAGAAACAAAGCAACAATCGATGGAATGGCGACACTCTGGTTCTCCAAGACCTAAGAAGTTTCGTGTCCAAAAATCTGCTGGAAAAGTTCTTGCTTCAGTTTTTTGGGATTGCCATGGAGTAATCATGATTGATTTTTTGGATAAGGGTAGAACAATAACTGGAGATTACTATTCGACATTACTGACCACTCTACGGGAAAATATTAAAGAGAAAAGACGCGGAAAGCTATCCAAAGGTGTTTTGTTTTTGCAGGACAACGCCCCTGCACACAAATCTCATGTTGCCATGCAAAAATTCGTGATTTAGGGTTTGAATTACTAGAACACCCCCTTATTCACCCGATTTGGCTCCGTCCGACTATCACCTCTTTCCTCAACTAAAAAAAGTTTAAAAGGTCGTACATTTTCTTCCAACAAGGAGGTAATAGAAGCTGTGGAGGTCTGGTTTGCAGAGCAAGAATAAAATTTTTTTTTTGAAAAGTCTAGAGACGTTGCAGGTTTGCTGTAATAAATGTATCCAATTAAAGAGGAGAATATGTTGAGTAATAAAATATTTTGACGTTGAAATTTTGTTTGGTTCTATAGTAGGCTAAGAATTTTTCAATATATCCTCGTATGTGGGCCAAATATAGTGGCGGTTCCATTAATTTTTTTTATTTTTCATTGCTGTTATTATATTAGGTTCTAATTTGTTTCTGATTTTGTTACAAGAGTATTGTTATGATATTTTGTGCAATTGTGCCTTTACTTATATGCCTGAATACACAAAGCATCAAAAATAAAGCACACGCTTTAGAAGCTGAACTGTTATCCTTCAACACAAACTTTATCTGTCTGTCAGAAACTTGGTGTTCGGAAAATGAAATTAAATATATTTCTTTTCAAGGATACAAGTTGACCAGTTATTATTGTAGAAATGTACTCAAAGGTGTTAGTTGTGGTATATGGGCAAAAAATAAATTTAAAACTTCTCGTTTAGATTTATCTTTGTATTGCGTAGAACAGGTCATTGAAATTTGCGGATTATCGTGGACAAAAGATAATAAATCTGTTTATGTTTTTTACGTCTACAGATCTCCTTCGGGAAAATTTAAGGAATTTCTATCAAATATTAGATAAGTTATTAGATAAATATTTTAATGTTAAATGTGACATACTACTTGTCGGCGATTTTAATATTAATTTTCTAAAGAATTCTCAAGAATGCAGAGACCTTTTATCCGTTCTTGCCTCATATAGACTGTACCCATGTTTAACAGATCAACTAACTAGACAATCGGGAGGAACGCAAATTGATAATATTTTCTCTACGATTTTAAACAATACTCAAGTAGATGTAAAAATCTGTCATTGTCCGATCACTCTATGCTAATATATTATTTAAGGGATAGTAAACATACAAATCAAAATCCAATAAAATATACCAAAAGACTTTTTAACAATTTCAACAAAAGTAATTTTCATAATAAGCTAACTCACGAAACTTGGGAAAGTATGTATAAAGCGGAAACACTAGATGAAAAATTTAATGCTTTTCACGAGGCTTTTTTGGTTCATTACAATAATTGTTTTCCTTTTAAGAACTTTGTTGTAAATGTGAATGCAACTGAAAAAAACTGGATATCAAGTGATGTTAAAAAGTCTAGTAAAGATCTGCATGATTTATATATTCTTAAAAATAAATTCACCGGCCTTGAACTCACGTATAAAATTAAAAAAAGATTACATATTCGCTTATGTGAAAACAGTAAAAAAAACTATTTCAACAAGATCATTTTTAACTCCAATAATCCTCAAAAATCATCATGGAATATTATTAACAACCTATCAAATAAAGCACATTGAAATCAGATCACAATGAAACAATTACAAACCCTGTCAAAATAGCAAACAAATTTTCAGATTTTTTGATAAAGTACCAAAAACTATAATGGCTAGTATAGATAAAAGCTTTCCAGATATACCAATTAGTTATTTAATTCCAAACAGTATGTATCTCGGTGAATTTTCCCCTACCGAATTGAGTAAACTAATGCTTAAACTTAAAAATAAAAATAGTCACGGCCCAGATGGTATTAACTGCAACGTAATTCGTGAGTTCAAAGAAGCACTAGCTCCTGCATTAACTTATTTAATTAATCTATCATTTAAAGAAGGAGTTTTTCCTACACTTCTGAAATCTTCGGCAATAAGACCTGTCTATAAGAAAGGGAATAAATTAGAATTAGAAAGCTATAGACCTATTTCATTAATAAATTCTTTTGCAAAAGTTTTTGAATACGCTATTCTTGATAGACTCACTAGTTTTCTTACGAAATATAGAATTTTTACCAAATCCCAGCATGGTTTCAGATCAAATAAATCAACATCAACTGCTCTCATAAGTTTTACAATGAAGTAATAAATAACCTCGATAATAAATTTTATGCTATAGGTGTATTCTGTGATTTAAGTAAGGCCTTCCACTGTGTCCAACATGCCAAACTTTTAGATAAGCTCTACAGTTATGGAATTCGTGGTAATGCAGCTAACTTGTTGTTGTCATATCTAAGTAATAAGTCGTGCTTTGTAGAATTGACGCAATATAATAATTCGGGTACTGAAATTTTTAGATTGAACGGTCTTCCTGTAGTAGTGGGGGTGCCTCAAGGCTCAATTTAGGTCCAACCTTATTTTCTTTATATGTAAATGATATAACGCAATTCTTATCTGAATCTACTATTGTAATGTACGCTGACGATACTTCTTTATTATGTTCTTCAGATTCACTGATTTCCGAATTGTATGTATCTGAATCCTGAAAAAACAAGTGCCTTAGTTTTCCACACCAAACAAAACAAATTTATTCAAAGCCTCAGTTACGCATAGGTCAGAGTGCCATACATTGTACTGATAACGTGTCTTTTCTTGGAGTCAAACTAACTGATACTTTGGATTTTAAAGAACACTGCAATAACTTAATTGTCAAACTAAATGCCACCTGTTATAAAATTAGGGTCCTTACACATTACCTTGACATAAATATGTTGCTAAAATATATTACGCAGACGTCCAATCTAGGCTACTGTATGGTATTTTAATATGGGGCACTTCTTCATATTTAGATTCTGTGTTTATTGTACAGAAACGGATATTGAGGAGTTTGTTAAAGAAAAGTAGATTCGAGTCATGTAGACCTATATTTCGAAATCTTCGTATATTGTCATTACCGTGTCTTTTAATTCTTCAATTGGCTTTACATGCTTTTGATAATAAATACGCTTTCAACAATAGAGCTAAACATGATCATTCCACACGCAACTTTCATTTATTATTACCTGAGAAGGTAAATTTATCATTATCGCAAAAATCTCTGAATATAATGAGCGTCAAAATATTTAATAAAATTCCCGAAAAGTATAGAAGTATGTCACGTAATGGGTTCAAAAGTAGTCTTACAGTATTTTTGATAGATAATGCCTTTTACAGTTTGTCCGAATTCATTGAATGTACTTTTAATGTTTAATCTGTTCTCGAATTTATGTAATGTTGTTGACTTATCTTATACTTATTATAATAAGTTTTTAGATGAATAAAGTTTATTATTATTATTATTATAATTATAAATTACGGATTGATTGTTTAATTCGATACATTTCAACATTTTTGTGTTTGAAACAAACTTTATTTGAGTAATTCGCGCCTTAAGCCAGGCGAAAATCTGAAACATTTTTTTTAAATACATACATTTTAACCGACCTCAAAAACCGCCCTGGCAAATTCAGTCATAATGTTTACCCTCTATTCATCGTGTTGGTGATGACTCTTTTGCTACCCCTAATACATCGTCCATTAGTAGAAGTTTAAATACCGTACACATTGACAAGTGCAGCATTGCAATTTCGCAAGTTAAGCTTAATGACTCTTAATTGAAATAAAAAACAGTTCCTAAAGCGTGTATTCATAGTATAAATTATAGGGGTACATAAATTTAGAACACGTTAATTTAGATATATCACATCTGATTCTTCTTTTTAAACAAATTTAGTTTAACAATATCGATGACACATTAAGGATTAAGAAAAAAATCAACAAAAACAGCTTGTAAAACACTATATTTTCAGATAAATCGTTACAAAATACAATATCCCTACAATACAAGATTTATTAACATTAATGACATTCAAATACAAATGCGAATGCAAATCAAAACGAGTTTAGTGCAAAGTGCCTAATTCTCTAATAAATCCTTGTTTAATCTTGTAATTCGCGTCGATATAATGAATAAAGTTAAAAAAAGGTGATTAATTTGCAATTGTTCATCAATCTGCTTAATACCTACCTCTTACGTTAAACCGTTTTGAAACAACAACAAAATTATGATTTAACTACTGCAATTACATTATTAAAGAAAAGAGGCAATGCGTAAATTATTACACAAACGAATTAGTACTTCGTCTTAAAAGAGCGCAAAAAACACGACGCCACTTTATCTTCGTCCGAGCCATATAGTTTTTGCTACTTAAGTAATTAAAATGCCTTGTTGAAGATATTGTCATTGATTGATCAAACTTGGATAAAATCTAATCTCGAAAAATTCGGATTTTAACATAATCGCAATGCTAACATAAAAAAACAATCGAAATTACTGCCTCATGAATAATAGATAAGGTGTCTCAATGATATTAAGTAAAGACGCTCCAATAAATAATCCGATGGTGCCTCCAGTAGATACTGAAAATTGAAAAAATAATACTCGATTTTTATACAATAACTCTTCTTCTTCTTTTCGATCTCACCAACTAAATCAACGTCGATCTTACAACATTCCTTTTAAATCGAAATGTGGGTAGGGAATGTAATTTCAGAGCAACTTTACTGTTACCGCCTTTTAAACGACTGCAATAAAATTAATTTTGCAATAAACAATGCACGAATATATTTTATTACCTTCTATGTTCGTAAATAATTTTATATTCGGGTTCGACGCAAGACGGAATACAATCGCATACTAATCCAGGCTTGCTTGATCCTTCAGCATGAAGTCTGTTTAAAGTATCTAAAATGTAATTTCGAAAAGAAATTAATATAAAACTCGTTAAAAAAAATGTTTACCAAAATTTTCTGTTAAGCATTGTAATCCCTCGACGTCACAAAATTGATCTTCACCTTAATGAAGCAACAAAATATTAAAATACCAAAGTACGCTTTCTAATAATGAACTTTTCTTTTGCTTCCTTTTTCTCGAAAAATTAAATGTCATCGA
>JALBCR010002566.1:72500-164852 GCA_030710515.1 Abscondita cerata
ATAACATCCTCCCCACCAAAAATTCAAAAATTTCTCCTCCAACATTTTTTTTTTTTTTCTACCTAAAAAAAAAAAATTTTTTTTCTTATACAAAATTTTTTTTTTTTATAAAAACAAAAAAAAAAAAAAAAAACAAAAAATTAATTAATTTAAAAAATTTTCTTATTTTCCCCTTTTTTTTTTTTTTTTTTTTAAAAAAAAAAAAAAAAAAAATCTTTCTCAATAATTCTAAAAAAAATAACAAAAATTTTTTTATAAATAAACTTTTTAAAAAAAAATAAACAAATTATCTAACAAAAAAAAAAAAAAAAAATATTCTTTTTTTTCTACTCCTAAAAAAAAAAAAACAAAAAAAAAAAAACAAAATTAAGAAGAAAACCACAATTAATTATCAGTTATATTGAAATTATCTACGTGCTTGTCTTTTGTAAGAGTAGTTAATTTTTTTTTTTTTTTTATTTTTTTTATTTCCGAAATAAAATTTAAAGCCATAGCAATTTTGAAGAGAGGATTAAAAGACTATTCAAATGCATAAGCCCTTAGTTTCAATTTAAAAATTTAGAGGTTGCAGCTGTCAGCTGTAGAGGGTTAAATTTAGAGATGCCATTTATACGTCGCAAAATGTCATTTTAAAATTGATGTGTCTCCGCGATTTTCTAAAAAATGCATAATAATGGGCGTACTGAATTTGTTGCATTTGGTTATTCACACTGTATTTATATTTATTTTATTTTAAAAATTGTGTAATAAAAACAGTTTTATTTGCTTCTTAATGATTTATATTTCGATTGAAAATTGTGCAATCCAACAATCAAGGAAGTTCAAGTAATTCTAAATCGTTTGCCAGAATCTTCCGGATTTACAGGCTTTACCTTAAAACAGTAAAATTCAGCTTGAATTTAATCTCTTTTTTGTCCAGATTGATAATAACTGATTACAATAGAATTTACTTACCCAAATAGTATTTTAATTGCAGAATTATTTGCTTTAATTTAATTATACACGATTTAATATTTTAACATAACCAGTAAAGCGATACTATGTATAGTATGTCATTTCTAAATCATTTCAACCTTTCTTTTATACCTTTTAAGCTTATATTTTATACCATTTGCTGAATAATTGTAATTTGTTAATCTTACAAAAAAAAGACAGTTATCTACCAATATAATAAAAAATAGCTCATTGGCGTCTATTCAAAACATAATTAATAACAACAATGTAATGAGTGTCTTTTTAAAGTACACGCAGAAGTGGTCACGTGAAATTGGCTATACACCTTGCGTTTCCTCTTCTTATTTAATTCAATCATCTGCATCCGATTTCTTTTAATGATAAGTTATCTTGAAAACCCAAGTTTTAGACGGTAAAAATGACTTACCGACGGTTTACGCAGTTTTAATCCATTTGCGCAGGCGAAAATGTCTACGTGCCGCATATACGGCATTTACGTAAGCGATCGTTAACACGAGTCGACACTAGATGTCGCAAAACTTAATGTAAGAATATTAACCTTCATACCATGGAGAAGAGAAAGAAAATAAGCTAATAAACTGATGACCAATTATGTTTTCCATTAAAAAAACGTTAGTGTGCATTATATCTCGAAGACAAAAACCGCTACACGAAATTTGTTTATGCGTGTTTGATAATCTGTAAATTAAAAAAATTTAATAAGTTTAAAAATTTTTTTTTATCTTACAATAATAAAAAAGCAGTTTGAAGAAAATGACAAAATTGAATATTTTCAGATATCTAGCAGGTTTTGATGTTTTTTTTTTTTAATTTTAAACACGTCATCTTGTTCGGCTACTAACTCTGAAATTCTTTTCCCATTTAAGTATTTTTCTAACTCTTATAGTTTCCGAAATGCTATGTAAACAATGACAAATACTCACCATGTATATTTTGCATAGTTAGATTGAGATATAGCTGGGACTGAATATCATCAAACATTCATGTACCCATACTTACTTATTCAATTCATGTTTTTCCATTTTAAAATTAATTAATTTTACTGTACTATACAACACTTTGTACATTTCTCTGTGTTGTGTGGTGTGATCAAAATGAGGTAAATCCGAGATTGCATTGCAAAAGTACACAACATATTTAAACGCCTGCCTGGTTCTTACAGTTTCAGATTGCAACATAAAACATCACGGCCCATCAGCTAAATGTGTTTCTGGCTTTAAAATCTATACATACAACTCTTCCAAATGTAGTTTATTCTACTTTGTTAACAAATTTTTCAAATAAAAGTTTGACAATATGCTGTATCTTCAGTCTGCGATCCATTATTCATTAG
This sequence comes from Abscondita cerata, assembly GCA_030710515.1. Lineage (NCBI taxonomy): Eukaryota > Metazoa > Arthropoda > Insecta > Coleoptera > Lampyridae > Abscondita > Abscondita cerata. Next base: position 74,809 of record JALBCR010002566.1, read on the forward strand.
TTAAAAACACCTTGGACATTGCATTGTTGTATACATTTTGAACACACAATAAATCGCAGGGTATGGGTTTGTTATGATGATGCAATTTGTATTTTCAACTAGTTTCATCCTAAATTTCTTCTATATTATTATCATCACTTTTCATCACTTCTTCATTATTCTTGTTATCGCCTTGTTTTTCATTTTTTCCTTGCTGAACATTATTTAAAAAATTCGATGAAAATTGTATTATGTATGTTCAACAATAATTCTTTACTACCAAGAATGATTTCGATTATTTTTGTCTAATTTCTTATCAACTTAATTTTTTTTAATTTTTTAAATTATTTATTTTTTATTTTATGAATGAATATGTGATACATATTTATATATTAGTTTTTTTATAAATTATTAAGTAATTAAGCAATCCAATATTAGCTTTTATTATTTATTGACTATAGTTTCAACTCAAAAATAACAATTATATATACATTATTTGACTAAGGTTATATGATAATTGGTTTATATGGTGATTTAGAGAAATATAAAAAGGTTTTTTTAAAAATATAAAATATAAAGTTTTGATAAAAACTAACAAATTCTAATTTTATTTTGTAATTTATTGAACTTTTATTTTTCAAAGTATTTCAAACTATCGTATATTTTTTCTCTAATTTTGATCAAAGTAGGAGTCACAGCGATCTAATGATCTAGTAGGGTTTTTGACTGGGTGTTTTGGAACGTTTTACGATCGATCTCCGACCGTAATTTATGTTTGACTATTAATTTTAGTAATCTCCAAACATAACCCTTTAATGTGAACGAGATTCCCAATAATTTTGGGAAAAAAAAAATTAGAAGGCCCAAAATTATTGGGAATCTCGTTCACATTGAATTTTTAAGGAGCTTTAATACTTTTTCATAACCCTTTAATAAATAATGTCACTCAACGTGGACTTAAAAAGAAGTGTAAGTTTTGTCAGAACTTTTCTCTTCGTCATACGATCAAAAAAATCAATTAAAAAGTCCTGGAATTTACCTTTGTAAATGATGAACAGTAACTATAGCATAACCTTAAAATTGGTTACATTCACAACATAACAGGAGCGCTCAGTAGAGCAGCAATATTTCAAAAGTGATCTCGGAGCTCTATGCATAGATCGCATACACTTACCAGTCAAAAACTGTCGCCATTTGCAAGATTGTTTTAAAAATGGTAACACCTGTGATAGTCTGCAAAAGTTTGAATTCGAAATATGTGTAATTATATATTTATTCTTATTTTGCATATACCTAACACGAAACCAAACATGATTTTTTGTAACTCATGCGTTATTAATAGAAATTATCACATTAATTAGAGACAAATTGTACATTTTGTTACTAGCTACATAAATAGCTGATATTTGATAACTTTATCTTCATAACAACACACCTAGAACACCATTCCAAACGTAAGTCTCCACAAGTTTTAAAACACCTTCAATTTTAAATATCGCAAAGTTGTACTTTCAACTTTTTGTGAGAAAAGCTAACAGAACTAAAAAAACACACACAATACGTTACCTAATAACATACATTTTTAACATAATTTCTATATTGTAACGTGTGGCCAATTTAGAAGAACACTCGGCCCTATCTCGAAAAGTAATTGTTGGAAAGACTTTGGGTAAAAAAGTTATTACTAAAATAGCTACGAGAAAATTGTGGAAATTACTTCTAAGTTTCTAGAATTGCCGCAGAGGGCGTAATCGCATTCTTAAAATTTAATTCCCGCTTTTTGAGAAATATTCATATATTACAGATAGGTAAAATGGCCCCGTTTTAAACCTGAGATACATTTGCTTTTTGCTCTACCTCTTAATCAAAAGTGGTGGAGGCGTTCGAACACTTTTGAAAAATAAATGTCAATAACTTCAAAATGGCTGAACGGATTTTGTCAAACTAGGAATAGTCAAAAGAAGCATTTCTTGGGCTATCAACGCTGCCTTAAACGGGTAGATTTAGATCTTTTGTAGCTAGCTGCTTGAAAATGGTTTGTGACAACACTGCAAATAATATAGATTTTCTCAAAAAATTAAATACAACGATATGCCTTTATACCATTTAGTCAAACAAGAGTCTAACACACTCGTCAAAAACCGCATTTCAATATCTCCTTCCTAACCTAAAATATGAGAATAAGAAATTAACACTTGAAATTATATCGCATCTTCGTGAATATTTTCACTATACCTGCCATTATTAAATCCTAATTATCGTTTATTTAGCAAAATATGTATTCAAATTTACTGTTATTATTATTATTCATTCGATATGATTGTTTTCTGTAGACACAAAATTCAAAAATTTTGAAAATTCAAATGTGCTTTGGATTATAAAATAAACTAGCAAACCCGGCGAACTCCGTTTCGCCACCAGATGGCTTCGTTTTATGTAACATTTTGTTTGGTGATTAAAAGATGAAGAAAAATTTTTTTTTTGTTTTATATTTGAAAAGGAAAAATTTTATTTCATTTTACAACAGTAATGAATTCATTTCAATTACAAAAATGCAGTGTTATTTAGTTGAACTTCTCTAAGTAAATGAAAGTGAATCCAAAGTAAATACTGAATCGAAGCGTTATACGTGTCCGCAAATTATTCGTTTCATTTGGTAAACCACATTTTTTGTTTTTTGGTCTGACGTTAACACAAACAAAGCGGATGGTTTCCCAACTCGTGAACACCCAACGTATAACTGCCCATGTGAAAAACAATGATTTTCTAAATTTATCCCGCAAACACTAAGCGATTGGGCTTGCGACTTGTTAATTGTCATTGCGACGCACCGGCGCCATCTACTTAAAATAGTGGTTTGTAGTACATGCTATGTATCAGAGATGGCGCTGTATGTGAAAAGAGATTTTCCCGCTTTTCTGTTGACATTTTTCCTGAATTTTCTTTGCTATAAACCTCACGGAGTCCGAGACCTTTCCAACGAATGCAAAACCGTGGAAATCAGGAAGGAAAACCCGACTTATTTTTATATAGTAGAAGATTACGTTGGTGGTGTTGAAGTGTTAATCAAACTAATATTGCAGTTATTTTCTATTTATAGTGTATTTTGGTGAACTGATTTATAAAAACTACCTTGTATTGAACATGATGAACACCATTTCGAACATTTGGGCCCAGGTATAGTGAAATTATTTATAAAGATGAGACATTATTTTGAGTTTTAACTTAGGTTACTCCATTTTAATTGTAGTGTTGTTACAAAACGCCCTCTACCGACGATTCAAGGAATCTAAATTAATCCGTTTAATGCAGCTTTGATAGCCTAAAAAAGTTCCGTTCAACGACTTTAAGTGTGACAAAATCCGTTCAGCCATTCTCAAGTCACTGACATTTATCTTCAAAAAGTGTTCAAACACCCTCCGCCCACCACCAGACTGGGGCCTGAGGCTAATCAAAATGTGCCCCCCCGTTTTTTACACATAGTTTCACCAATAAAAAACTAAGTATATAATCATGTATAAAGTTTAATAGGACTTACAAAAAGTTACAGTAATTGTTTTCGCGTTTTTTAACACTGATTATTTCCTTCGTCTGTCAAATTTAAATTTTCCACCAATCACGTACTTGGAAACTGATTTGACGCAGCCAATCAAAACGAAATAAAGCGACTATTCACCTTGGTGGTAAATAGTCGACTATTTGGTCATCGTCCTCAATATTCACCTGAAGGAATTATTTTTGACTCACGAAATAATCTTATTAAATATAACGCGACCTTGACAAATTAGCTACTATTTTATTGCTACTAAATTTCTCGTAATTTTACAATTTGTCTCGACGAATTGATGCTAAAAGGAACTCGAAATTTAGATGCAATAAAAATAGTCGGCTATTTGTCAAGGTCTTGTTATATTACTGTCGACTATATCACTCATCGAAATTTAAACCAATGAAAATGCTTGATTTTCAGTTGTTTTGACGTATTACAGCGGTTATTTTACTTATTATGACGTAAATCGAATATACCAAATCGAATATACGAACCCTTGTATATTCACTTCTGTCAAAATTATGATTAGATAGGCAGCTATGATTTAAAGTACTAATGTTGGCAGTACCAATCAAAATATTACTGTGGAAAGTGTAATTGTCATGATGGCACATTCCGAGCACTCCATACACCCTACCTGTAGTTAAACGAGGACCATCACAACAATATAATTTCTAATTTGAGGAATGAAACTACAACATCATCAACGCTCTGTTCTACATGTACCGTGGCTCCAATGTCAAATAATGTTTTTAATAATTGTACGTTTAATATAAATAATAATTAAATACATTTAATCACATTTTCTCTACATTTTACCTTTCATTTTCTTTTTGTGTATGTAATCCATCTTTAAGTTATTTTGTACGTCTGTGTGTATTATTAAAATTACAAATTAGGTTAGTAAATTACGTATCGAAAAACGTTGTACTTTTTAAGTTTTTTTATTTATTTTCGTGATATAGTCTATCTGTATACAACTCGACAAATGAAAATTCTCGAAACTCGACGTCTCGTATAATCGAGAATTTTCACTTGTCTAGTTGTATAATATATGACTATTCTTTACGTTGTTTCATTAGATCTTTGTTTAAATGAATGTATAATTGATTGTTTGTTAAGGTAACGAATTTTGGTTTTGGGATATTCTTTAACATAAGGTAAGTGAATTGGTATGAATTCTAAGAAATTTTACAATTAGTCAACTTACAGAAACCAACATGAGCACGAGATTTGGTCAAAGCTCGGCTGATTCAATACAAACAGGTGTCGAACAAACAACACCAGTCAACACCAAAAAAAAAAGGAACACAATATGAAAACAGTTTTTAGAGTTTTGCTTTGAACGTAAATATGAGTTAACTGCATCAACCGAGGTGAAACAGATCGCATTAATTTTGGAGTACTGGGCATATAACATGCGCAAAAAAATGGAGAAAACTACAAAGAATCTGTAGTCAAAACTTTGTGGAATGGAACCGCAAAGCTTATTCAGGAAAAACATTTCAGAGATTATAATAGAAAAATTTATCCCTTCACTGATATCAAATTTAAGACTGCACGAGACGCGCGTAATTGTAAACGTCGAGAACTTCAACATATCCCGGAAAAGAAAAAAACATCAACAAATGATAGCAGCATGGGACAAAAATACTCCAAATGGCTTACAAAGAAAATTTTATCACTACGAACTCGCTTGGAGAGGTGGAGAAGTGACAAAAGCATTGGTGCAATATTTTAGAGAAGAAATAGATCATTATGGAACTCAAACTGGAAGGATAGAATTAATCCAATAATTTCTAAAACCGCACAAGGTGGATCGCGCAGATTAACTGATAGCAAATTTTTAACGCCAAATAAAAATGACACTGGCAAATGTGCGGTACGTCTTTTTTATAAATTAATCTCAAAAAGAAGTGAACATATTCAAACTGATCGTTTATTTTTGGCACCTAATCTATATTGGCAGGAATCTTAATCCAAGGGGTGGTATAAAAATCTCCCGGTAGGATAAAACGAAATGGGAAAATGGACAAAGCGGGCGGCCCAAAAGATTGGTTTGGGTCGTAACAAGATAAAAATTAGTAACCATTCAAATCGTTCTTCCGCTGTAACACAACTAGCTAAAAGTGGAGTAGGTGAGCAGAAGTTGTTAAAAATAACATGACACTCATCTGTGTTGCTATTAGCAACAAAGATTCGTGAATCTAGTCAAAATTACCAAAAAATTATCACCACTTATGTAATTACTGTTGAAAATTCATGAATAATGCCAGAAAATTCTAACGGTCCCATTAGGTCGCTTTCAATCCTCAACAAAGAAAATGCCGACAACCTAGATTCTCCCATTATTGACCGATATTTATTTTTTATTAAAGCTAAGGTGCTGAAGAATCTTTCACCTTCACAATTGGTAACGGTAATGCGTAAATATATTTTTAAAACTATGTAAACATTTGGGAAAACCTGTGATAACTCACTGTCCTCCTCAACTTTAAAAAATAATGTACATTTATTAAATCATAGTTGAATTAAAACAACCCAAAACTTCGTGCCAAAGCACAGCCATAACAGCAGTTTCTAAATTGACCATTTTTTTTCTTAGCGACTTCGTTTCTATTTGGGTTTCCTCCTTCTCTTCTTTGTTGTTTATGAATTCTGTCAATGCATCATAAATCTCGTCGTAACTTGAAACGAGCGCCTTACAAGCGTCTTCCCAGCAAGACCATCTCGTTGTTGAAAGTGATGTAACAACAAACAAAAAATTTTTTGTTGTCCCTTGTTTTTTGCGTTATCAATTTTAGTTGTTAAAACATCCCACCTATGAGTTGAAGCTACAAAGAAGGCATATAGTTTTGCAAAAACCAAAATACTTATAGCTTCTAAACATTCGTCTACACTACACTGATCCACTAAATTTAGCGAATGCGCAGCAATAGGGTACATAAACAGCCAAAGGGTTAGCTATTTTAATTTCTGCTTGCATCCCATTATATTTGCTAGACATATTGCTGGCGTTATCATAACTTTGACCTCTTCTAATAAAGATGTAACTTCATTGTGCAGAGATTTACTTCGTGGATGTTACCCTTAAAACAATAACGCAAAATAACTGTCAACTGATCAACATGGGACACATCTGGTGTCGAGTCCACTATAATAGAATAATATTTTCCATTTTTTATTTGTTCTACAATTTCTTTAAACACCTTATTCCTCATTAGTATAATAAATTATTCACAATTGGTTTTAGATAAGTAGGACACATTACCATTGCCCTTACTAGCATATTTTTCAATATGATTATATAGGAAAGGGTCAAACTTTTCCATTAACTCCAAAATTACCAAGTAATTACCATTATCCACAACAACCAAACTTTTCAATCGTGTCCTGAAATGCTAATCCTCTCCCAGAGATAAATTTAACCACTTCAACTACACGCTTTAGGACATTTCTCCAATATTCTACTTCTAAATAGAACCAATTGGTCATATTTTTATCTACGTGATGTGAATTACGAGTACGAGATATCCATGTTAAAAGACATTGTCAATGTTCGGGACTGTTTTCATCCCTACGTGTTTCTTCTTCGCCTTTTTTTCCAGTCACAAAAACCGGTCTTAACAAATGCGTCTTCGTTTTCACTTTTTTTAGTAAACAATTTACATACAAAACAAAATAAAACTCCAGCAGACTTTGAGTACATAAGTCATTTCACACACCTCTCCGTTTGGGTGACACACTTTAAACAATTTAGAAGATAAGTATCTATTTTGGTTTTTATACTTTCTTAATGAAGGTACGAATTGACCATCATTATTTTGTAAATAACTTGTGCCTTTCTTTATACAGTCATCAATAAAAATGTCATCTATTATTGCAAACCATAATGCCGGATCTTGCTCAACCGAAATAATTTTTGAATATATTGCAGAAGATGTGGGTCGATTGGCATCATTTGATATGACCTGTACTTGATAATCAGAATTAGTTCCTAAACCAACCATGTTTGTATTTGCGATTGGCGATTTATCCACCGGCATTCCGAGACGAGATGATACTTTTTGCGGACTTTCTTTTATTGGCTCAAGCTTTGTTGATGTTGCAGACAATGCAAACATTTCCAAGCTGCCGGTTTCAAATTCAGAAATTTCTGTATTGGGAAAATGAGGAGGTGTAGAACAACTATTGTGAAAGAAATTAGTTAATTTTGGCAATTTTGACACAAATTTTTCTTGCTCTTCTACTCTCTATAAAAGAAAAAAAGTGTCAGTAACTTAAATTCATGTTATTCGGCCTAATGAATAAAAATCAAGTTTCTGTGTATATGATAGTATTTCAATCTAAATTCTTCAGTTCCGATTTTGTAAAAGAAATTACTAATAAGTACAATTGATTTCGTCGAATTAATAATAGTTTATTGTAAAACTTGGATTCTAGATCTATAGATTTAATCAAAAAATGGATTTAGTGTTTGTTAAAAATAACTAAAAATTGATCTTGAAATTTATAATTAATTTGTTAAAAATAATTTAAATATTTATACTATGTTAGACTTTTTAAACATTTTTTCGATCTTTAGAACAAATAATTGTTTCAGTCTGAAGATAACTAAATTTCTAATTTTTCAGGTCGACAACATTTAACTGTAAATCAATAAATATTAGAAATTGACAAAACATTTGTTTAATTTATTATGTATTAACTTGAAATATGAAAAAAGTGTTTAAATCAATCACAATTTACAATCCGGAAAAACTTTGATCTGTTATAAATTATTATTTTATTAAAGAAAACGGTGTTGAATGTTTAAGAAAGGCGTTCAATTATTATTTAAGAAATGGCTAGCGGATTGTTTTCATTTTATTCATATGGGCCAATAAATTAAATTCTTTTTAACTGTTTTACTTTTCTAAACCAATTTTTTATATATTTTTTTATAATCGATTTCGTTAATGCGTGGGTTTTAATAAAATTATTTTTTTACCTTGCGTTTAGCAGATCCACTTCGCGGGTTGTGCGCAATTGGATACAAGAAAATAACTTGGAGCTGTTACCCTGGCCAGCAAAAAGCCCAGATTTTAACATTATCGAAAATGTTTGGGCTCGAATACTTGCTGTTATCCGAAGACAACAAGGGCCAAATTTTATACCAGTAAACCGTAATGCACTAATTGCAGCCATTGATACCGCATGGGAAACGATTAATATTAATTATATTGATACCTTGATAGCGTCAATGAGCAGACGCCTCCAAGAATGTATCAATAATAATGGAGGTCACACCCATTATTGATTTCTTATATTTATTTATATAGTAATACCTTGATTTAAAAAAAAGTTTTCATTTAATTTTAAACTATAACTTGGTATCTTAATTATAATTATGTAATAAATTCTTGTCAAAAACTAAATATATACGTTGACAATAAGAATTGCCTTAGTTTTTATTTTCACTTTTTATATTAACTACAAAAAAAATGAAACGTCATAAAATATACATTTTGTAAAGACTAAATATTATGAATAGAGAGTTTAATGATTTTTTTTTAATAACTTACAATAATTAGTAGGTTAGATTTATTTAAAAATAAGTAATAATCAGTCAACCCAAATAACCATTTTTAGTTTTTTGATTTAATTTAAAAGTTATTGCTTGTAGACGTTTTTAAATCAAAATTATTTCTAATTTTATTTTGTAAACATTTCCTAAACAAAAATTTTGATTCGATAATTAATCGAGCTATGGTGTTTAATTAGCGATACCTTCAAATATATTCTTTAAAGAAAAAAATTAAGTAAGCAACGTAAATTACCTATTTTCTAAAACGTGCTTAGTGTAATGATTCATTCTACAGTCCTTCTATAAGATACTGAGACTACCTGCTGTTAGAATTGTAAATGATACCCTGTAAGCCCGCTTCACAATGTGCAAACTTTTGTTTACAGAAATTGTGGTGTCCAAGTTTTAAATTTCATGAGTGTACATTGATGTGTACACAATAAAAATAATGCGTGAATGTTGCCATTCAGATAAAAAAGGCACCTGACCAGATGTTTCATGTTTCCGATACAAAAAACAAAATGGTCCAATTAAAGAATGTTATTCACATTTTCGTACCTCTCGAAAGTGAAAGAAGCACATTGATTTCAGGTTTAAGACAGTGTCCATTTTAGCTATTTCAAATATAAAAATATTTCTCAAAAAACGAAATTTAAAATTCAAGAATGTGATTGCGCCGCCTAACGGCCATTATAGAAACTTAAAAATAATTTCCAGCATTTATTCTTGGCCAATTCAGTTATAAATTTCTTTACCCCAAGTGTTTATGAGAATTACTTTTCGAGACATAACCGAGGACCCTTTCTAATTGGCCACCCGGTACCATAGCCCGGTACGTGAACACTAATTTCAAACTCAAAACTACAATTTGCAACAGCAAACCGAAAACACAATATTTAACAAATTGCAGATTAGAAGTTTCAATTTTTAATTAAGTTATTTCGTATTTAAATGTAATTAATGGTACAATTCAATTTTTAAAGAATGTAAACATTTTAATGATTTATTCAAAAATCAAGCTTCTCGGCGTTAAATAGTGAATAATTAATTTCTTTTGGCGGAATATTAATCGTAACAACCTACTAAGCAATTTACAAAAATTAATAAGCAATTATAAATGCAAATGAATGTAAAACATAATTTAGTTTATTAGTGAAGTTTAAAAAAATGGAGTGAACTTCATGTTACGAAAATTTCTAGAAATACTTTTTATTTCTCGTATAACATAAATGCTTTAAAGCAATTTATGCCAGTTAAATTTATTTTAAAAATTACTTACTCAACACGGGCATGAGATGATGAGTACAGTTGCATAAATCTTGATGAGCATTTGCATGACATTGTACAACACATGAAGAGTAACTGTAAATGTTGTGAACAATCAGATCATTTGGTTTCTCCCATGGAAATCTACATCCTCTTTTATCAATCGGAATATTTTTTATTCTTTCATCGTTCTTTATTTCTATTACCTACAAAAAGAAATTTTCCGAAATTAGAAATTTACTTAAATCAAATGACATTTTTGTGGTGTTTCTTGCTAACTTAAACCGTTGAGATATATGAAAAGTTTTCCATACAGTTAAAAACGATATTTTTCTTATTTCATGTACAGAGTGTTTTTGAAAGGTGAGTACATGGCTTTACCAGAGGTTCTCTGGCTCAAAATAGACCGTTTGACACCAATTTACCTATAACCAAAAGTGCACCAAAGGGCGTCAAACTTTCCAAAAAAATATTGTATATTGGGAATAACTCGAGAATGGTTCGACGGATTTTGTTCCGCTTTCGTATGCTGGTTGCGATTTTTTTTGTAAATTGCAGACGAGAAAATTGTTGCCAAATCTAAAATAATGCATCAAAGTACTTGCAAATCCTCCTGAACATGATGGAAAATATTGTCCAGTTGTTAAAATGCATTAATATAAGATTTTTGCTTTTTTTGGCTCTTTTTTAATTTTGACCATTATAAACAAATTCTCAATGTTTAATGTTTTTGCGGTTATTCAAATATGGTAAAGTAATGTATCTCTATCCATGTTCCTTGCGATATCATACCGTATAATTTCCCTTTTTTGCTAAAATAATTTAAATGATGCTGATACTAGAAATCTTTAATTATTGTGATTATCTTTGTTAGTTAGCAAGATTTTTGGGACTTTATGTAGGTACTGTTGATATTCAAATTCAAATGCGGCATGAAATGTTAAAGTAAATGAAAATGTTTTAACTTTTGTTAATTTATTTAAGATGACCTGATTCAAAAAATGTTTCATCAAACTTTGCCATAAACGACAAAGCAAGATTATAACAGGTGTATCTTAGCTTAGCTTGTACATTTGTCAATTCTGACGGATTTAATTTCAACACATCCAGTTTTATGCATTTAACGTAGACGTACGTGAATTTTTTCATGGTCCACTTTGATAAAAAAATTTTTGAATCACGGTTACCATCAAACGCAAAAATTAATTATAATATAAAAGTTACCAAAGATTCCTCTATTCAAGTTTTTTAATTTGAATTTTCTATAATTGCTTTGTAAGTTTTAGGATTGTATTACAACTCACAAAACTAATAGGTATAATGTTTCATCATAACCAGATGTTATTATTTGTCAGTTGTCAGTGTTGTCACTTGTCACTTGTCACTATTTTTGAGTTTTCTTATCTGTCGAGCCAGACCAAAAGTAACTAAAAAACTCGCGTTACACGTAACCAGTGTAAGTTTGTGATTGAAAGTAGAAGCTATACAAGATATACAAGATATACTTGTTTTTCCACTACTAGCTGTGAAGTGGACAATTATTGCGTCTCCTAGCCAACTGAGAAGTTGAATTTCTATTAGTGGTTAATAATTTTTCTATTGTTGACCTAGGTTAATAATGGACAAATTCAAAATTTTTTTTGAGAATCTAAGAATACTTGTTTAACAAAAACGAGTGAAACATAATTTTGTATACCCAGGTGATTATCTTTAACGTATTTGCTGCTTAAAATTACCTAACACGATAAAATTATTTGAATAAAAGAAATACCATTAGTTTAAAATTCGCGCCCTCATCCCATAACCGCAAATACATAACCTGAATTTATTTATTTATTAAATATGATGGTAGAATCAGTTCTTTCAGGTTTCCCAAAGGAGATTTAACCAGGCGAGTTAAGTTACATGAAGAATTTTAAGTAAATTACAAACATTTTGTTGTAGGTGTTTTGAATGGTTAACAGAATCTGAAGTTCCGATCTGTTGCATAAAAATGTCGACTCTAAAAGCTTAACGAGTAGCGTGGCGAACACTTGCCATTCCTAAATGAATTACAAGTGTCAATTTCTAAAACCTAATATTAAAATGATGCAAGGTATATTGGCGAAGCAATAAATGCCCGTTAACATCTCTAGCTATACCAAAACTACTCAAGCTTGACCAAACCAGGTAAAGAAAATTGCGGAGGAACATTCTTAAATTGCAACGTGAAAAGAAAGCACTTCAATTGAAGTTAACTATCACTCCCAACGATTACTTCCCGAAAGCAGAGCAGAAATTGTGACAGCCCAAGTGAACTTAAAAAAGAAACCACTAAGAAGTAGGAGATATACAGAGTTAAACAACCCTTGTGCTGCATCTTTACAAATACGATATGCAAAGGTGACAAACTGAAGTCGATAGTATTAAACTGCATAGAAAAGCCACAACTACAATGCTTTTTGGGATTTATTTGCATGCCTGTGCTACTTGACTTTACAAGAAAAATGTTTATTTTTTATTTTTGGCTTAATTTGGCTAGTAGTGGAAAAATAGTTTTTCCACTACTAGCTGTGAAGTGGACAATTATTGCGTCTCCTAGCCAACTGAGAAGTTGAATTTTTATTAGTGGTTAATAATTTTTTCTATTGTTGACCTAGGTTAATAATGGACAAATTCAAATTTTTGAGAATCTAAGAATAGTTGTTTAACAAAAACGAGTGAAACATAATTTTGTATATCCAGGTGATTATCTTTAACGTATTTGCTGCTTAAAATTACCTAACACGATAAAATTATTTGAATAAAAGAATACCATTAGTTTAAAATTCGCGCCCTCATCCCATAACCGCAAATACATAACCTGAATTTATTAATTTATTAAATATGATGGTAGAATCAGTTCTTTCAGGTTTCCTAAAGAAGATTTAACCAGGCGAGTTAAGTTACATGAAGAATTTAAGTAAATTACAAACATTTTGTGGTAGGTAGTTTTTGAATGGTTAACAGAATCTGAAGTTCCGATCTGTTGCATAAAAATGTCGACTCTAAAAGCTTAACAAGTATGTGGCGAACACTTGCCATTCCTAAATGAATTACAAGTGTCAATTTCTGAAACCTAATATTAAAATGATGCAAGGTATATTGGCGAAGCAATAAATGCCCGTTAACATCTCTAGCTATACCAAAACTACTCAAGCTTGCAGGTATTAAAGAAAATTGCGGAGGAACATTCTAAATTGCAACGTGAAAAGAAAGCACTTCAATTGAAGTTAACATATTCCAACGATTACTTCCCGAAAGCAGAGCAGAAATTGTGACAGCCCAAGTGAACTTAAAAAAGAAACCACTAAGAAGCAGGAGATATACAGAGTTAAACAACCTTGTGCTACATCTTTACAAATACGATATGCAAAGGTGACAAACTGAAGTCGATAGTATTAAAACTGCATAGAAAAGCTACAACTACAATGCTTTTTGATTTATTTGCATGCCTGTGCTACTTGGACTTTTACAAGAAAAATGTTTATTTTTTTTATTTTGGTTTAGTTTGGCTAGTAGTGGAAAAATAGTTTTTCCACTACTAGCTGTGAAGTGGACAATTATTGCGTCTCCTAGCCAACTGAGAAGTTGAATTTCTATTAGTGGTTAATAATTTTTTCTATTGTTGACCTAGGTTAATAATGGACAAATTCAAATTTTTTGAGAATCTAAGAATAGTTGTTTAACAAAAACGAGTGAAACATAATTTTGTATATCCAGGTGATTATCTTTAACGTATTTGCTGCTTAAAATTACCTAACACGATAAAATTATTTGAATAAAAGAATACCATTAGTTTAAAATTCGCGCCCTCATCCCATAACCGCAAATACATAACCTGAATTTATTTATTTATTAAATATGATGGTAGAATCAGTTCTTTCAGGTTTCCCAAAGGAGATTTAACCAGGCGAGTTAAGTTACATAAAGAATTTTAAGTAAATTACAAACATTTTGTTGTAGGTGTTTTGAATGGTTAACAGAATCTGGAAGGTCCGATCTGTTGCATAAAATGTCGACTCTAAAAGCGTAACGAGTATGTGGCGAACACTTGCCATTCCCAAATGAATTACAAGTGTCAATTTCTAAAACCTAATATTAAAATGATGCAAGGTATATTGGCGAAGCAATAAATGCCCGTTAACATCTCTAGCTATACCAAAACTACTCAAGCTTGCAGCTCAAATACTCTTAGGTAAAGAAAATTGCGGAGGAACATTCTTAAATTGCAACGTGAAAAGAAAGCACTTCAATTGAAGTTAACATCTCCCAACGATTACTTCCCGAAAGCAGAGTAGAAATTGTGACAGCCAAAGTGGACTTAAAAAAGAAACCACTAAGAAGTAGGAGATATACAGAGTTAAACAACCCTTGTGCTGCATCTTTACAAATACGATATGCAAAGGTGACAAACTGAAGTCGATAGTATTAGACTGCATAGAAAAGCTACAACTACAATGCTTTTTGATTTATTTGCATGCCTGTGCTACTTGACTTTTACAAGAAAAATGTTTATTTTTTATTTTTGGCTTAGATTTTGCTAGTAGTGGAAAAATAGTTTTTCCACTACTAGCTGTGAAGTGGACAATTATTGCGTCTCCTAGCCAACTGAGAAGTTGAATTTCTATTAGTGGTTAATAATTTTTTCTATTGTTGACCTAGGTTAATAATGGACAAATTCAAATTTTTGAGAATCTAAGAATAGTTGTTTAACAAAAACGAGTGAAACATAATTTTGTATATCCAGGTGATTATCTTTAACGTATTTGCTGCTTAAAATTACCTAACACGATAAAATTATTTGAATAAAAGAATACCATTAGTTTAAAATTCGCGCCCTCATCCCATAACCGCAAATACATAACCTGAATTTATTAATTTATTAAATATGATGGTAGAATCAGTTCTTTCAGGTTTCCCAAAGAAGATTTAACCAGGCGAGTTAAGTTACATGAAGAATTTTAAGTAAATTACAAACATTTTGTTGTAGGTGTTTTGAATGGTTAACAGAATCTGGAAGTTCCGATCTGTTGCATAAAAATGTCGACTCTAAAAGCTTAACAAGTATGTGGCGAACACTTGCCATTCCTAAATGAATTACAAGTGTCAATTTCTG
Source organism: Abscondita cerata (assembly GCA_030710515.1). NCBI lineage: Eukaryota > Metazoa > Arthropoda > Insecta > Coleoptera > Lampyridae > Abscondita > Abscondita cerata. The sequence continues at coordinate 90,307 of JALBCR010002566.1, forward strand.
AAACCTAATATTAAAATGATGCAAGGTATATTGGCGAAGCAATAAATGCCCGTTAACATCTCTAGCTATACCAAAACTACTCAAGCTTGCAGGTAAAGAAAATTGCGGAGGAACATTCTTAAATTGCAACGTGAAAAGAAAGCACTTCAATTGAAGTTAACATATTCCAACGATTACTTCCCGAAAGCAGAGCAGAAATTGTGACAGCCCAAGTGAACTTAAAAAAGAAACCACTAAGAAGCAGGAGATATACAGAGTTAAACAACCTTGTGCTACATCTTTACAAATACGATATGCAAAGGTGACAAACTGAAGTCGATAGTATTAAACTGCATAGAAAAGCTACAACTACAATGCTTTTTGATTTATTTGCATGCCTGTGCTACTTGACTTTTACAAGAAAAATGTTTATTTTTTATTTTTGGCTTAAATTTGGCTAGTAGTGGAAAAAAATAGTTTTTCCACTACTAGCTGTGAAGTGGACAATTATTGCGTCTCCTAGCCAACTGAGAAGTTGAATTTCTATTAGTGGTTAATAATTTTTTCTATTGTTGACCTAGGTTAATAATGGACAAATTCAAATTTTTTGAGAATCTAAGAATAGTTGTTTAACAAAAACGAGTGAAACATAATTTTGTATATCCAGGTGATTATCTTTAACGTATTTGCTGCTTAAAATTACCTAACACGATAAAATTATTTGAATAAAAGAATACCATTAGTTTAAAATTCGCGCCCTCATCCCATAACCGCAAATACATAACCTGAATTTATTTATTTATTAAATATGATGGTAGAATCAGTTCTTTCAGGTTTCCCAAAGGAGATTTAACCAGGCGAGTTAAGTTACATGAAGAATTTTAAGTAAATTACAAACATTTTGTTGTAGGTGTTTTGAATGGTTAACAGAATCTGGAAGGTCCGATCTGTTGCATAAAAAATGTCGACTCTAAAAGCTTAACAAGTATGTGGCGAACACTTGCCATTCCTAAATGAATTACAAGTGTCAATTTCTGAAACCTAATATTAAATGATGCAAGGTATATTGGCGAAGCAATAAATGCCCGTTAACATCTCTAGCTATACCAAAACTACTCAAGCTTGCAGCTCAAATACTTTAGGTAAAGAAAATTGCGGAGGAACATTCTTAAATTGCAACGTGAAAAGAAAGCACTTCAATTGAAGTTAACATATCCCAACGATTACTTCCCGAAAGCAGAGCAGAAATTGTGACAGCCCAAGTGGACTTAAAAAGAAACCACTAAGAAGCAGGAGATATACAGAGTTAAACAACCCTTGTGCTACATCTTTACAAATACGATATGCAAAGGTGACAAACTGAAGTCGATAGTATTAAACTGCATAGAAAAGCTACAACTACAATGCTTTTTGATTTATTTGCATGCCTGTGCTACTTGGACTTTTACAAGAAAAAATGTTTATTTTTTATTTTTGGCTTAAATTTGGCTAGTAGTGGAAAAAAATAGTTTTTCCACTACTAGCTGTGAAGTGGACAATTATTGCGTCTCCTAGCCAACTGAGAAGTTGAATTTCTCTATTAGTGGTTAATAATTTTTTCTATTGTTGACCTAGGTTAATAATGGACAAATTCAAATTTTTGAGAATCTAAGAATAGTTGTTTAACAAAAACGAGTGAAACATAATTTTGTATATCCAGGTGATTATCTTTAACGTATTTGCTGCTTAAAATTACCTAACACGATAAAATTATTTGAATAAAAGAATACCATTAGTTTAAAATTCGCGCCCTCATCCCATAACCGCAAATACATAACCTGAATTTATTTATTTATTAAATATGATGGTAGAATCAGTTTTTTCAGGTTTCCCAAAGGAGATTTAACCAGGCGAGTTAAGTTACATAAAGAATTTTAAGTAAATTACAAACATTTTGTTGTAGGTGTTTTGAATGGTTAACAGAATCTGGAAGGTCCGATCTGTTGCATAAAAATGTCGACTCTAAAAGCTTAACGAGTATGTGGCGAACACTTGCCATTCCCAAATGAATTACAAGTGTCAATTTCTGAAACCTAATATTAAAATGATGCAAGGTATATTGGCGAAGCAATAAATGCCCGTTAACATCTCTAGCTATACCAAAACTACTCAAGCTTGCAGCTCAAATACTCTTAGGTAAAGAAAATTACGGAGGAACATTCTTAAATTGCAACGTGAAAAGAAAGCACTTCAATTGAAGTTAACATCTCCCAACGATTACTTCCCGAAAGCAGAGCAGAAATTGTGACAGCCCAAGTGGACTTAAAAAGAAACCACTAAGAAGTAGGAGATATACAGAGTTAAACAACCCTTGTGCTACATCTTTACAAATACGATATGCAAAGGTGACAAACTGAAGTCGATAGTATTAAACTGCATAGAAAAGCTACAACTACAATGCGGTGCCAATGGTAGGGCAGTAGTAAAATTTTCGAAACCTAATTAAAAGAATAGATGTATCACCGGAAAACCATACCTTCTCGTAAACGATAAGAAAATCTATTATTTCTTCGATGTCCCCTATTTATTGAAGTCGGTGCAAAATAACTTGATTAAATACGATATAATCTTTAATAACAAAAAGCATCTTGGAAAGACATTAAAATTTCTACATGTCAGACAAATCTAAACCGCTGCGATTGGCTCCTAAATCAACTAATTTACATATTACTCCGAATAATTTTCAGAAAATGAAGGTGAAATATACCACACAAGTGTTTAGTGAATCAGTTGCAGTTGGTTTATCAACGTATGTAGCTTTTAATGCTTTTTGATTTATTTGCATTCCTGTGCTACTTGATTTTTACAAGAAAAATGTTTATTTTTATTTTTGGCTTAAATTTGGCTAGTAGTGGAAAAATAGTATATACACCATGGTTAGAAGTCCATTATTGCCTACGCACCTTATTTCGCTCGGGGCTACCGCCCATCGCAAAATAAACTGGTGCTAAGGCAATAATGACAGACTTCACAACCTTGGTGTATAATATACTATTATACGTACTTGAGTTGTTTATTATAATGTAACTCTAAATTATTGTCACCCTAAAGTCAGTTGTCAGTTTAAGAACTAAACTTCGGGTTTAGTTTCGGTTTATCCGCAGTTTAGTTTGACAGTGCCAAAATAATTGAAGAGCAGCCTAAGTCAATAACTTGAGCTTTCTATAGAAGTAGAAAGAGGGGGCTTTCAGGTAAACACTATATGATTGTTTCCGGCCAACGGCTCATGTTCGTACCTCAAATCAATTAGTTTATTTAGATTTGTTATATTGTAGCGGCTTAGGTTTTAAGATGGATTTGTGTCAAGCATATATTTAGTTTTGGTTGAAGTAGTATTGTATTGTTACATGCCATCGACCAATAAAAATCGTTACCGTAATTCGGAAAGTTCGAATGGTCAAATGCAAGGAAGTAATTTACATTTTTAAAATTAATCAGTTCCCTTAAGCTTTGTTAGGGTAGCATTGTAAAAACACCCGGTCTAAGACGGTTACTTAGAATTTGTAATTTAGTATTAGTGTAGTGTTTGCAAATATATACAGGGTAGCTTTAATGTGTGGAACCAAGGCTCTGTAGCCAAAACGGTTGAAGGCATCATTCTGGAAATTTTAGGGATCAAATCTGAAGCTGTTTCACATAATTTGACACAATCAAAAAATTTTTTTTGCTCGATAATTTTTGACACGGCCGCCATCTTGAATTTTTTAAATAGCAAGATGGGTCATGTGATATATTATTTGAAAGCTTATTTTATTTACTTTGCAACTGACTAGAAACATTGAAGCTGTATTTGGAGGAAATACCTAAAAAATTTATTCTAATAATTATTTCTGCAATTATTTGTATTATCGCCTTTTTAATTTAGGTGGCGATGCTTTTGACACGTTACCTAGGTGACGTTACCTAGGTAACGTTATAACGTCAAAACATCAGTTATTCTCATTACTAGTTCATTATTATTCAATAATTAGAACCGTCTCGTAAAATGAATCAGCTAACTGAATCAGAAAGATTACAAATTCTTATGATGGTTGGTTACGGCGATAGAAAACGCACACATAAAGAAGTTTGCCAACTCTTCAATGCTGAAAACCCTGATAGGAATCCTATAGTGAGATCTACTGTGACCAAGACTTTACGACGGTATAATATCACTGGGAGTGTTAAGAACCGTCGCAGAAGTGGCCGACCAACAACAGTGGCTACAGAGGATAATTCACTGGCAGTATTAATGGATGTAGTTCATCAGCCCAAAACATCAGCATATCAGCTTGCACTAAACCATAATAAATATTCAAACTCAGTTACAAAGTAAATAAAATAAGCTTTCAAATGATATATCACATGACCCATCTTGCTATTTAAAAAAATTCAAGATGGCGGCCGTGTCAAAAATTATCGAGCAAAAAAATTTTTTGATTGTGTCAAATTATGTGAAATAGCTTCAGATTTGATCCCTAAAATTTCCAGAATGATGCCTTCAACCGTTTTGGCTACAGAGCCTTGGTTCCATACATAAAAGCTACCCTGTATATTTAATAGTGAAACCTTATTATTTTGAAACGCTTAACGAATACCCTATTTTACGAGAAAGAGCGTGTAGTTGTACAGCAGCTACATAGAAGGTGTATTTTTACGTAAGACATCTTCGAAGAGAATTTTGTTCTCAAAATATGGTCCTTCAGCCGAATCGCAGCCATGGTGATTATCTGTATCCTAGAAACGCCAATCAATTGGAAGGGTTTCAACGCATAAGAAGTATCCCCAATCAACTTGGGTAAGTCGCCAATCATTTTTATCCTTTGCATTTTATCCTATTGTGTCAAAATGGTCTCAATTGAAGCTAAATCTCTTATTAAGAAAAGAGGACAAATTAAAGCATCTGTTACTCTTTTTCAAAATTATTTAGATTCATTAAGTACGACTAATGTTGATAAAGTTCAAGTAAAGCTTAGAATAGACAATTTTATCAAAGTGAACGATAAATTGAATAACGTTCAATCAGAACTTGAATTACTGTCAGTTAATGAAGAGAATAAAGACCAAGATGAACGCCAATCATTCGAAAACTCTTATTATAATCTTTTGTCTACAGCTAAAAAATCAGTTCAAAATGATCATTTTAACACGGGAGAATACAGCATACGCAACAGTCTTAGCAGTGAATTAAGTTTGCCTAGATTCAATTTACCGTTTTTTTCCGGTAATTTTGACGAGTGGATGTCGCTTTCTGACACATTTCAAGCGATGGTTCACAATAACGAAACTCAAAGCGACATACAAAAGCTACACTACCTGAAATCCTCTTTAAAGACAGAAATTTTAACCATCCCTAAAAATATTACTCTTGCAGACCCAAACTTTCACGTCCCGGGAGAAATTGATCTGCTTATAAGAGCAGAATTGTTCTGGCATATCTTATGTGTTGGGCAAATTCGGGGTCGCAAAGGTGAACCAGGATTCCAAAAAACAAAATTGGGATGAGTCATAACAGGCAAGATTGGGGTCGGAAATGTACAAACAAGTGTTAGTTGCAATTTTGTCACGAGTACCTTAGACCAGAAGTTAAAAAGACTTGGGCAAATAGACAATGTTCGGGTAAACGATAATTATACTTTCGAAAAGCAACGGTGTGAAAAACATTTTTTAAATAACAACTCACGCTCAAGCGATAGACGATTTATCGTAAGATTACCATTCAAGTCAGAGCCAGGTCAGCTAGGTAACTCCAAGGATTTAGCATTAAAACGTTTCTTAAACTTAGAGAAAAAACTTGCTCGCACACCTAATGTAAAGCACGAATATCATAAATTTATTAAAGAGTATTTAGAATTAGGGCACATGAAAGATATTTCTAATTGCAAAGATTTGGAAAATAATAAAAATTTCTATTTGCCACGTCATTGTGTTATAAAAAATGAAAGCTACAAAACTTCGAGTAGTGTTTGATGGCTCCGCTAAATCAACTAATGATAAATCGTTAAATGACATTTTAATGGTAGGACCAACAATACAAGAGACACTTTTCTCTATATTAACGCGCTATAGAATTCATAAGTACGTTTTAAATGCAGACATTGCAAAAATGTATAAGCAAGTCTTGGTAAATCCTAAATGGCGTTTTTACCATCAGATGAAATTAAAACCTATGAGTTATCAACAGTAACTTATGGTACAGAGCCGGCATCATTTTTAGCCGCTAGGTGTCTTCAACAAGTTGCTATAGACAACGCCAAAAAATACCCCTTAAGTTCTCGTATAATTATGCAGGACTTCTATGTGGATGATTTACTGACAGGCGCAGACACGGTTGACAACTTAATTAAAATCAGGGAAGAAACTGTCAGCATTTTAAGTACTGCGGGTTTCCAATTGCGAAATTGGTCATCGAACAGATCGGAAATTGTAAAAAGCATACAGGGTGATGAAAACTTTGTCCTATATTTCGATAGAGACGAGTGGTTAAAAACGTTAGGTTTGCAGTGGCACGCAAAATACGATTTGTTTAAATTTTTAATTCAGCCATTTGAAGTTTGTGGTAAGAAATCTAAACGTATTATATTGACAAACATCGCGAAAATTTTTGACTCTTTAGGTTTTGTAACGCCAGTCACTATAACAGCAAAAATTCTATTACAAGAGTTATGGAAATTAAAGGTAGACTGGAACGAATCTTTACTTATTGATCTCTATTCGTCCTGGTGTAATTATCGTAAATCTATTGAGGTCCTTAATAAACTAACTATTAACAAGTGTATAATACCTGGCTCTATTCTCAAGTCAGTTGAAATTCATGGATTTTGTAATGCTATCGAGAACGCTTACGGGGCTTGCATTTACTTACGTAGCGAGGACGGAAGCGAAGCTATACAATCTTATTTAATTTGTTCAAAATCACGAGTGGCTCCTTTACAGGCAATTAGCATACCGCGTCTAGAACTTTGTGGCGCCGTACTACTAGTCGACTTGATGTCAAATGCTCTAAAATATTTAGGATTAATTAATTATAAAACATTTTATTGGACAGACTCTACTATTGTTTTGGCGTGGTTAAATTCTGAGTCTCAAAATTTTAATGTGTTTGTTGCAAATCGCATAAGTCACATACAACAACTTACTAATACTAATTGCGACTGGCATTACGTGCCCACGAATGATAATCCTGCTGGTCTAGTCTCTTGAGGAATCAAACCTTTAGACATAATCAACAGTGATTTCTGGTGGATTGGTCCAAAATGGTTGAGTTCGGACAAATATGCTAGACCACCGATTATTGTAACAAACATTCCAAAAAAATTGCCTTATTTAAAAGAAACTATAGTTTCTTTTACCGCTTCAGTTGTAACCAATGATCTAGAATATTTATGTTCGAAGTATTCATCCCTAAACTAATTGTGAAGAGTAGTTGCCTACTGCGTTCGATTTTATAAGAACGGCAAGGTTAAAAATTATCAAGATAGGCTAGAGATCACCTTTTTAAGATTGTTGAAAATTCACAAGTTCTAACAGAAATTCAGGCATTAAAGGAAGTCAACTCAATCAATAAGTTTAGTCGTCTATTATCTTTAAGTCCATTTTTAGATCAAAACCAGTTACTCAGAGTCAGTGGTAGATTAAAAAACGCAATTGTAATTTATTACGACGCTTGACATCCCTTACTTCTGCCTGCTAAATATGATTTCACCAACCTTGTTATAAAACAAGAACATTTGAAGAGTTTTCATGTTGGCAACAGCGCTACTTTAACTTGTGTGCAGATGAAACATTGGCCTTTAAACGCCCGAAACAATGTAAAAAAAATTATAAATGAATGCGTAACATGTTTCCGCGCCAGCCCTAAGCTTTCCCATCCACTAATGGGTGAGTTGCCCTCAGTTCGTGTCACCGCTTCTCGACCATTTTTAAATAGCGGTATAAACTACTGCGGTCCATTTATAATCAAAGAAGGCAATCGCAAAAGCAAGAAAACGCGAAAAGCGTACGTCGCAATATTTGTTTGTTTTTCTACACGTGCTGTGCATATAAAAGTTGTACCTGATTTAACTAGTGATGCTTTCATTGTTTCGCTTAAACGGTTTATTGCCCGAAAGGGGAAAATCTCAGATTTATATTCTCACAACGGTACTAACTTTATAGGGGCTTGTCCAAAATTTTTAAAAGATAATCATAAGGTGATTGCAGAAGATTTAGAAACTCCCATTAATTGGCATTTTATTCCTTCCAATTCACCTCATTTTGGTGGTATTTGTGAAGCGGCCGTTAAATCAGCGAAACACCATTTAAAACGAGTAGCAGGAAATGCTTTACTAACTTTTAAAGAAATGTGTACTCTAATGTGTCAGATTGAGGCTATTTTAAACTCCAGGCCACTCACTCCTATAAACAATGATTCTAATGATTTTGCATTCCTGACTCCTGCTCATTTCTTGACTTGCGATTCACTGTTGGCTCTGGATGAGCCTGATTATCAAAATGTACCGATCAATCGATTAGATCGTTGGCAAAGAATCCAACAGGTGAAGCAAAATTTTTGGTACCGCTGGTCTACGGAATATCTAACGCAATTCCATCAAAGGGAAAATGGAAGGTTACCAAGAGCCCTCCATTAAAAGTTGGTGCAATGGTTATTCTTTGACAAGATAATACCTCATCGGTTTGGTGGAAGATTGGCCGTGTTATCGCTACGCATGCTGGTGCTGATGGTGTGGTGCGCGCAGCAACTGTGAAAACGGCAAGTGATAGTGAAGTGCGTCGCGCTGCCACAAGAATATGGATTCTTCCGATTAAAGATTCTTCAGTGCCTAAATATAAGTATAAACACTAACTTACTAACAATGAGATCTTGAAAGGGTATATCTTTCAACGTGGGCAACATGTTCGTACCTCAAATTAATTAGTTCATTTAGATTTATTATATTGTAGCTGCTTAGGTTTTAAGCTGGATTTGTGTCAAGCATATATTTAGTTTTGATAGTAGTATTGTATTGTTACCTGCCATCGACCAATAAGAATCGTTACCGTAATTCGGAAAGTTCGAATGGTCAAATGCAAGGAAGTAATTTACATTTTTAAAATCTGCCAGTTCCCTTTTAAGCTTTGTTAGGGTAGCATTGTAAAAACTCTCGGTCTAAGATGGTTACTTAGAATTTGTAATCTAGTATTAGTGTAGTGTTTGCAAATATATATATTTAATAGTGAAACCTTTACTATTTTGCAACGCTTATCGAATACATTATCTTACGAGAAAGAGCGTGTAGTTATACAGCGGCTACATAGAAGGTGTATAAGACATTTTCGAAGATAATTTTGTTCTCAACAGCTCAAGTTATTTGAGAAAATATCTAAATTAAAGATTATAATAAGGAGTTTCCAATTAATCAAAGGACTTTGTTCGTTGACTGATTTTACACTTGCAAAGAGAGTAAGTTAAGGAAGAAACACATATACTTTTAAATTGTGTTTTAGAGGTAAATATTTTTTTTTACACCGCAATTGATAATCTAAATACAAATTATTTCAGCGAGTCAGTGAAGGGTTACAGTTCAGTGTATCTACAGTTTCTAAAATTATCTCCTGAAGTTAAACGAGGACAGGAATTAGCTCATCCTCTTACATTTGACAACCATGTACGTGACATCTATGATGAAGCAATTTCACACTTAAAATAATTCAACCATACTAAGAATTAAATTAACTTCAAGTTCAGTATTTTTATGGTTATTATAAGCTAAAACGAGAACGATTTAAAAGAATCACAACTATACAGACTTGTTTATAAAAAAAATTAAAACATGTTTATTTAAAAAAATCCAAGCTTAATTAACCAACTCAATAAAAAAATGTTAAAAAGTACATATTGTTTCATTTAAAAATCAAAACTTCTTGTTAGTTTCGGTCATACTTTTTCTTTAAAAAAATTTAAAAATACAGAAAAGAAGAAGCTCGTTCTACACACAGTTTGTGTTTGTTTTTGGCCTTCCTATAGAAGGCATATTCAAAGTTAAAGTTAAATGAACATAAAGAGGAGGAACTAAACCGCACATAAAAATAAAGAAGTTACAGGCTGTATTTATTCAAATGGAACACTTTCGACATTAGAGCAGTTTTGGAATTATTGCCAAATTAAAAAATACTTTAATAACTTAATGAAAGCTGTATGTGATGTGGCATTGTTCCCAAGTAATTTGCCTGTTTAAAATAGCTGTATTTGGCATTTAAAAAAACAGAATATCTACCAATTACAGCAAGAAGTGCTTTTCAGTATTCTGTTAAGTAAGAAGGGTTCTATCCTATAATGTAAATTGTAAAACTTTAAATATGGATAACTAACTTTGTCTGAAACTTCAAATTCAATACTGTTAATTATCAAAATCGATGGAGTATTAATGTGTATGGTAGAATTATTGGTTATCATGTCATTGGCCTTTATTTTTTTATAGCGATTTAAATGGAAAAAAAGCTTAATATTTTTAAAGAAAAACTTTAGGTAGTTTTAGAAAATATTCTTTGAATACTCAATAGAAGATGTTGTTGCAGTTGGATAGAGGTCCTACACATTTTTACTTAACGTTACAGATTGTCTGAATAGAAAGTCTATTGATAAGTGGATCGACGGAGGTGCAATAATTAACTGGCCAGTTAAATATGCCGATATAACCCCTATGGACTTCAACTTTTTGGGCTAGGTACATCAAAAATTGCATATGATATGAAAAAGTGTATTATTTAACTCACACTTATCGAAACATTATAAATTTCTCCTAAACCAATATCCTTCCGTTGTTCGGAATTAGAATTAATAAACGGCACGTCTTCAGGTGCATGAAAATAAATCTAAAAGTTTTTATGGCATCATAATGTTTTATAAGAGTGTAATATTACCCTCATATCTTCAATAGCTTCAATATATAATTCTCCTGGTCCCGTTTTCCTATTAGATTCCATATTTAAATCAGAAGTTAAAGTTCTACTAAAACCTCTAAAATTACTTTCATAATTTTAAGATAAAATTGCTTTAAATACTTAGTATGTAATGAATTAATGGAAAAACACGTTCCATATTCTGTACTTAACGGCAAAAATTTTTTGCAACAATCAAATGGCTGGCTGTTCCATTTGCAACTTTGAAAAATCGACCGACAGTCCTTTTCGATACTGAAAGAAAGAAAATAATTTTAGTGAACAATTGCGAAAGATTAATAAGTTATAAAAAGAATTATATTAATACACTTCTTTATTATTAAAGCTACCACATCGATCAGTAATTCTATCAACAACTTTATTGGTTTCCTGTGTCGGACAGGAAGAGTTATGTTTTCTGGCCATGAGAAACTTAACGATAAACTTTATTACTTCTTTTCTGAATTTTGTGTTGTAATTTCCTGGTTATAAATGCGAGTTAAATCGTATAACAACTCATCTAATTGCATATATGAGATTATAACGTCGGCACCAATTAAATTAACCTTTTACCCAGTTAATCCTGATTTACTTTATTTGTTGAAACTTTTCGGATTAGAATTGGGTAGTCTGTCGCTCAAGGAAAAAAATGATTGACGATGTTTGACGAGTATTAAAAGATAAAGTATAAACCCATAAGAATTTTACTGTTTATTACTGATATTTGTACTGTTTCAATGTAATAAGAAACCGCTTTCTACTTTTATACCACCATCAAGAGTAATAGCTAGGGTACGGGTAATAATTTGTCTGCCTTAAGATTATCGCTGATTTTCCGCTTTATAAAAACACTTACCAATTAATATCTTATCAATTACTTTTTTGTCATTATTTATAATTAACTTCATTTGTCTTTATTCTACTGTTGATTGTTGGTTTAAATTTAGTTTTAAAAAAACCCTTTATTTATTTATTGCAAATTACCAATTCTATGAAATATTCATGTATATATTGTATGTTGTCATTTATTATGAAAAAAGGGGATTTGACAACAACGGTAAGTTTAATTACCTAAGTTATATGCTGTACACCTTTCATCACACTCTCAGTTCACTTGCAGTTTACTCACTTTCTTATCCGTTCCATTTTGTCAGTAGCGAATCAGTCTATGTAAGTTAGTTTAGCCCCCCCCCCCCCTAGCCGATGAAGCACAAGTAAACTGAACCTGAGAATATATGTTATATTTACCACTAACGTGATGTAAGCGTGAACGTTCCTTTTACGGATCAAAATTCTGTTCAACCCAACTGACCTGAGTAGATCATTTTACTTTGACTAAGATGAGAATAGTTGTCAATAGAGCACGCCTCTGCCGCTAAGGTTTCACACTCGATTTCTTCGAATTTAAACATTGCATGTCGCATTTTGTTTTGCTATCTCAAGAGTTTCTTTGTTTGTTCCCTGGAAACAGCTCGGTGGCTGCCGCCTTTATCACTTAAAATTAAAGATTTGTTTTGACTAAGTGAATAACACATGGATTGTACCCACGGTCTAAATTCGGAGTAGTCGGTTTTGTTTGTTATTTCTGAGAAATGTTAGCGCGGTGGTTTTTATAATGCTTTGTGTCGGAAATGAGAAGAGGGGAGACCTTATGATTGGTAATTGTTTTTAAGTTTAGTTTCTAAGCAGAATCACGGCGAGTGACATGTAGCTATTAGACATGTACCAAATAGCGCGGATTTATGTTGTTTTTAATTAAAATTAAAACAACCGCTTAAGTGCCGAAAAGTGTACGTTTAATTACGTGTAACGATGAAAGCGCGAGTGCAAAGTTAAGATAAAGGTGCGCCTTAAACAAAAGGAACTTCAGTTTCGCGAACCCTTAAAAGAGTATCGTTCGATTTGTCAAAAACCGCTTAGCGGGTGAAGTGACTGCCTCTTGCTTCAGCGAAATATTCAAGAGAAATGCAATACCGTAAGAGAATACATTAATTAACTAGATCTTCGGATTAGCAAAATGGTTTCTAGTTCATTCTTCTTCGATTAGTGGATTATTCTTTGTTTAATGTATTAAAAGAAAAGAAAACCCCAACTGTAAGTACTCTACTTGTTTACTTAACAAACTTCCAGGTTAAGTAATTTTCAATGTGAGTACGCGTGATTGACTTAGGTTAGGTACCGTGTAGGGTAATCTTTTTTTTTGTGTGTATTAAATTCTGTTCGGCGGCTGTTCGAACTAAATTTGTAATAGTTTTAGGAACGCGGTGGAAAATCTTTCGTCTCACCCGGTACCGGGGTCTTTTGTTGTTGTTATCATATGAAAAACGGGTTAGGGTTAAAACACCGTGGAATAACCCGTGTAAAATTTAAAGTAAATAGAGAACCGATAGTAAAGATTTTACTCTTTTATTGCTTCAAGTGTTTACGTTTCTCTCTTTTCATTGGTGAACATTTGTGAATTAAGGACCTTTAGTCTTCGTTAAAGGTAAGTGAGAGACAATTCTAAATCCACCCCCTCGCCGTTGAGCTAGTTTAAGCATTCGTAGTGCTGCGTACTTGATCTTAAGATTTGAGGTGTAACACTTTGTTGAAGTTCTTGTAAATTATTTCGCCGATTGATATCCACTTTGTTTTTTAAATATCCCCACAGGAAAAAAATCAGTGGATTAGATCTGGTGATCTAAGTGGCCTCTCGATAGGACTCCCTCGCATAATCCAGCGGTTAAGAAACGTTTCGTTTAAAAATGCCCTCACTTGATGCCCGTAGAGGGCTGGAGCTCTATCATGTTAAACTAAATGCGGTTTACTTGGCCAAACAAGTGGTTTAAGGTAGGCACTATTTGATATTGTAACAAATTTAAGTACAACTCACTGTTAAGGTTGCCTTGGATAAAAAATTTGGTTGTTTATAGTGCCAGCACAAACGTTCACTTTCTGTGGATGCTATGTGTAAGACTCGTTCTCCAATGCGGATTTTCCAAAACCCAATATCTAAAATTATGCTTGTTGATTTGCCCATTCATTCAAAAAAAAAAGTTGCTTCATCGCTTCATCAAGTCCTCTTCGCGATTCTGCAAATCCTCAAAAGTTTCACAGAATTGAAGTCGTCGGTTGAATTCTTCCGCGTCCAATTCTTAATGAAACAGAAGTTTTTAGAGTTTTGCCTTGGAATTTTTTAAAACCCTTTGTGTTGACGTACTGCTAATATTATGATTTAAGGCCAGTTGGTTGGTTAAACTTTTTGGTTGTTCAATAACGCTTTGGATAACCTCAATGCTTGTATTCAAATTAGTGGCAGATTTAGACTTTCGAATATCTTTCACACAATGAACTTGAATCCAAAAATTGTTTAATAACATAGGGAGTGACAAGGTGTAAACATTTTGAGCTTAGCAACCCTCCGTCGTATCTTATTTTGGATGATATTTTGTTTATGTAATTAAGTAAGTAAACATTCCAACGCTTTCTATAGCATTTAGTTCTTAATGCTAATAACAAAGAAAGATGATTTCGGTTAATCATTTCTAACAACATTAAGGTCTGAGTCATACACTACTTATACTGTAATTAGTGTAATTGTTATGTCAACAAATGAAAACATTTTAATCGTTACTAATTCCATTACAAGACTTTGTAACAAACAAAAATGTATTTTAAAATGTATCGATTACGTATTATTGTATTACGTTTATTAATTTGATAGCAAATACCTAAATTATATTCTAATTCTTCCAATTTTTATCTGTTTTTAATAACTCGTTAATTTGTATTATACTATGTACTAATTCAAATACCTAAATGTTTGTTTTTAACATAAACTCTACGCCTCTGCCAATAATACATATCTCTAGTAATTCTGTATTATGTCTGTGGTTGGTTATTTGTTTTTAGTAAGAAACCCCTCCGATGACTACATCAAGTAAAAACAAATGGCATAGCCCCGCTTTCCGACCCTGGAACTTAAAAAATACTTAGAAAATAGCGTTTTCTATAATCACAATAGCAATGATACTAATTACTTCAAACAATTGATTTTGCTGCCGTTATTCGTAGAATTTTTTGTAGAATTCAGACATAAATTTTGCCCCATATGATGCAATTTAAAAATCGAGAGTTGATATTAATTACTCGTAATTGAAGCATCTTATCAAAATTTTCACAGAAAAAAAGTGTCCGCAATTATGTCTTATATAGTTTGCCAAAGTTTTATGTCGCTAACTCTAGCGGTTTTCAAGTTATAAGCATGTTTCCATACTTTTAGATGTTAGATGTGACTTTCATTCCCTAATTTCAAAAGCCTTCATGACGCTAGCATAACTACAATTTTGGAAGATTTAATTAAATTTAACTTATTTGTTTATTTAATTATCACATAATAGATTTAAACTATAGGTAGCTAATCTCACTTTCTTGTTTCTTACAATACTCATTTATACAGGATAATTTTTCTCGATGGAACATTAGACGTTATGGCAAACCCTGTCGGAATAAACTTTGTTATTTTAAATAGAACACCCCGTATATGTTGGAACTTTTGAATTGCTGATTTAAGCTAATATGATTTAATAACAAAGTGCTATATTAACTGCAATGTGAAGTTATTCAAGGGCGGAAATTTTTGTGCGGCAAAAACTTTCGGGGCGAAAATTTAGATAGAAGATGCTAATGGAAACATTGTGAAACGTTTGTGAGCGATTGGAAAAGATGGTGCAAAGATTAGGGGGACGGGGATGGTCGTAGATAAAGTATAGTGCAAAACTCGAGTTGTAAAGTTAATATGCTATTTACAACTCTCGTTGTGTAATATACTATTACCGGTTTTACCTGAAAATGCCCCAAAGAAGTAAAGAAAGAAATAAACTCAAATTATATGTAATTTGATTACTTCACGCCACTATAACTTAATTTGTAATTAGTTTGTCTTATTTTTAATTCACAAAAACAAAAAAAAATGCTACAATCCTTTAAAAGGTTTTTCCTAATATTTATTAAAAAAACCCTTTTTACACTTATTTTATTGATAATGATTTTACTAAACATTGTGGAGAAAAACTGTTCGGATAATCTGTAGATTAATTGTTAAACATCTTATTTCTGAAAAAATAATTTAAAAAAAATTAATAGTATTGCTATTATAATGGCGCACGATTGCATTGACTTAAATGGGAACTTATTTTTGTTTGCAACGTAGACAAGGCCTAACACAATCAAACTGTTGCTGTCATTATACAAAAATTATAGAAAACATTGTTGAATAAACACTAAAAAAGTGTCATTTGATATGAGGATTTATTGTAGAACCCTGTTAACAGATTTTTAATTTTTTACAAAGTTATTGGTGGAATCTTTAAAGTTTTTTAATATTAATTTTATTTCAAGGATATTTTACAAGAAATGCAAACAAAAATGAAACACTTTAATACACGAGAACTCTATAAAAAATTTGCCTCTTTAGAATATATTTTTTATTTCAATAAAAGTGAATAAAACTATTTAAGTAAAATGTTTGTCTTGGGACATCTCGTGTAAACATTGAGACATGTGAATAGTATAAACTAAGAAACAGTTAACTGTTGGCATTTTTCTTAGTTTAAAACTATTTATTATGCAAATTGTATTCATGTATATTTCTAAACGCATGCCAATGTGCAGAGCAGTGCAGCGATTAGAAATTGTCACACGGTGATGAACCCTTAAGTGTTTTTCATTGAAAATGTTTTAATTAAATTCAGATGTTATGACCTATGACCTACAACTGCAATAGTATCAGACTTTTTTTTCGATTTTGCTGATTCGAATATTTCATAAAATGGAAACACGTACATTAATGCCACATTTTTACTCTTTATAAGATTAAACCCACACGTTCCTCTTACACCTTCTTGATAGAGTTGAGTTTGTTGAGTGTTTGTTGTTAGGAAATTTGGATTTGTTGGAGATGGAATAAAAATTAAAAAGGAGACACAATCCGTTTTGAATTTTAGAAAATAAGTTCTTTTGAAAGATCATGGAGCTATCGTTGGGCCTTGGTGTTTTTTCCATCGCTTGTGGCCTTAGTGTTTTTCAATAGACGGTTTCCGTGTATTCGGCGACCGTTTATACAAATGTGGACCTTTCACACGTACACGGTTGCCGCTCGGTGGCGTCATCCTTTATGTTTTGTTATTTTAGTTAGATTATAGCAGTTCTGGCAGTTGTTTTCAAAATAATGGATAGAAAGGAAAACATAGCTTTGTTATTATTATACAGGCACCGTTTCCGACGTTTAAGAAAAAGACGTAAAAGGATATATTGTACTCATCTAAATGTTTCTAAAAGGGGAGCAACTGGGTGATTTTTATATAAGGTTTATGGATTTTCAATGGCACGAGTTCTTCATTTACTTTCGAATATCAACAAAGTCGTTTGATGAATTACACTAACGCTTAAAAATTCTCTACAACGTCGGAATACTCTAATGAGGGACTGCATATCTCCTATACAAATGTTGGCTGTTGCCCTTAGGTAAGACAATTAACATATTATATTTTTCTATGAATTTTTATTCATTTCTCTCTAGCAACAGTTTCATTAAGCAAGTAATATTCATTAATAGTTGTAAACATAGAATTTTTTTTTCTAGATATCCACGAATTTTAGGAGAGAGAATCGGTTGCTCAATTAAAACCAATGTTTTTCATTAAACCAACGTTTCGGCCAACCTGGTGTATATTTATATAAAAACATTGTTGACAATATTTATTATAGTAAAATATCACAGATAATTCATGATCTTAAAATTTAAATAAATCTACTTGACTAGAAAGAAGAAATATTTACACAAGAAGGCTTACCAGAAAAAATTAGTTTCTGAAGAGCAAGTTCATTGATTGCCATAACAGATCTGAGATAACTACGTAAAGCTTGCAGATAAATGACATCATTAGGTAAACTTGTTATTTTATTTATGTAAAAGTTAACAATTATAATAATAAATTCATTCACACAACGTACGAACTTCTAATGTACATTGATAGAAAGGTGGCATTGAATACATTTGAATTTTCTCTTTTAGATAAAGGTAACTCGAAGTCACGGTTTTATACAATTTCAAAGATGATAAGAAATTTGAGTAATTAAACATTTTTATTAATTATAGGTTAATATTAAGTAGTTATAGTTATGGTAGTGGAATTAGTAATAGTTAATTTAATTAGGTGGTGGGATTAATTAATTAGTTTTTTTAAGAAATTATTTGTAAGTCTTTATGTTGGAAATTAGATGATTGTACATATTACTTAAATGATTAGTATCAGTGTTAAAATTAACGTTGTTGTATATGTTAACAAATATCATCTCTGATATTAAACGTTTTTTAAAATTCGGTTCAATGTCTAAGATTACAGGGGAATCAAAGTTGAATATGTGACCCTCTTTACAACAATGTAATGATAGTCCTGTCGCTTCACTGTCTTTCTTACAATTATATTTGTGATTTTTGATTCTATTACCTAATTTCTGCCTAGTTTGGCCAATATATACCTTAGAACAATTACCGCACGTTAATTTATACGTGACACTTGATTAATCCACTTCCCAAGTCTTATCTTTGAGTTTTGAATAGACATGTTTATAAATTGTGTTATTATTGTAGAGAGCGATCTTGAATAGTATCTCGAGAAGAAGTGGACATATTTGTATACACAGTAGAGATTCCTATCAGATTGATCAACTTGAAAATTGCGAATAACCATTTTCAGTAACAGTTTGCATATAAGTATGTAGAGGAATATACCGATTATTGGTAACCGAGCTTCCTGACTGTGAATTAAAACGAGAGTTAAGGTCAGTAAATGGTAGGTGTGACTGCTTAATGTTGGCAAGTAGTTGTAATACGTCGATCTAAAATTGTATTGTTTTGTCTTCTGTGAACGTATGAAAAATCGGTACAATGCCTTTAAAAAATGAAATATGGCGATCTTCTGGTTAGTCCAGGGTTCTTATCATCGAGTCAACTACAGTTCTTTTTACGAGAGCTAGCTGCTTCGTTTAGGTTGCCACCTTCGATTAGATTGCTGACTTCTGCTGCAGTAAGTTTAGAGACGTCGTTGGTTGCTTTACAGATAAACTATTTTCAGTTGACCGAGGAGACAATTGTAACGGTTGTAGTTTACAAAATATCAACCTAGAAAGAAATAGTAAGGGAATTTGGCTCGATGTAGCGCACTAAATTAGTGGAGGATAAACAAAATATTTATAGTAGTTAGAACAACAGCGTTCGGCTTAATCAAAGAGTTACGTGGATTTCTGAATAACTATAAGAATTCTGACTGCTGGTCTAACAAGGTGCCACCTGCTGAGTAAAGAAAGAAATAAAATCGACCAACACGAGATCAACAGGTTTTACTTAAAAACTAATATGCTAAATCGAACACAAACCAGAGAGAGAGAGAGAGAGAGAGACATACAATACAGTATCACAAACAAATCTTAAAAATCAACAAAAATAGTAGGATGATGTGACAGAAATAGAGAGACTGTCGCATATAGTTACGTGCGTTAGCAGCAGCCTCGCTTGCAATAAACCAGGCTTCTGGTTAAGATGTCGCGTTGCAGGTAAGCTGTAGTGAGACGCTTAAGTTAAGAGTAGCTGCTATTAAGGCTCTGCGTACACATATCATTTACACACGGCTGGTAACACTAACTCTAACTCTAAACAGTAAAAGAAATGGTAAGTACCTCCCGCAAACCCAAAAGGTTTTTTGTGTCCACGACAACCGCCCTAAAATTAAGCACCCCAGCCCTTATTGAGCTGCTTTAAAACAAATTTACGGTTGACGAGTATACACCGAAGAAAGTTACTTAAATGTTAATTATCGAGCCGTTTATGTCATCTGTACCCAAGCTTCATTCGCTTTAATTATTTATGAGTAAGTGATTTAAATACTAAAACTTGTTACGATCAGGGGTGTTAGAATTATTCCGGTCAGTCGGAGAGGGGATCGTGGGGTAGACCAAGTATCTGGTCTCGAAATAAGGGAGGTTTTTGGGCGCCAAGTTCGAATGCCTAAGTTATCCAACGAGAACTACTTGTTGGAAGCTACCCGATCGTAGAAAACGCATACGAAATTGTACTTTGGTTGACTTCAGAGAAACGCTAGAAATTTCACCAAAAACATATATTGTTATAGGTTGTCCGTTTTACAAGTAAACTAGATATATATTTCCTATAGCACATTAAGATTAAAAACATTTACCAAGAAGTACTTATAGTAAGCACGCATAAAATTGGTTGTGCATTCGTCACCGTAATTTTTAATAATGTTAAACACGACAATAATAGGCGAGAAAGGTAAAAAGAAATTTTATACCCCGCCACTGGAAATTCCTGCGGCTAGATACGCCTCTGGTTAGAATTTGTTTACAAATATGGCGCTAGTTTTACGTACATATTATAAGCGTATTCTTAAAGTGTAACCTTTGATCGTGCTTGATTAAAGGAAACAGAGAAGTAATTATGGGAACGCACTGCGTTGTAAGTAGGAAATATAACTCAACTGATTCTCGTTATAGCAACCCCGATACTAATATCTGTGGTACCACCGACTCTAGTTCGAAGGAGAACTCAAAAGGTTCCGGTATTATGAACGCGAGAATTACACCTTACAAAGCGTTTACAGAGTAAACATAAACATAATGTTTGTAGTAATTAATCAATCACGATTAAGAGAATTTAACCTGAAGGGTACGTACAAATGATAGTTACGATCTGGTGACTTATGTCGTATCATGCGTGTTTAATAGTAAGCGTTTAAAAAAAAATTCACACGGTTTAAGAAAACACCGTGGTATAAGTAATTAAATTAAGAGAAGCGGTTTGCTGATTTCATAGCGCACAACGTTAATTGTCTTTTAGGTAGGTGCGAACATTACACTCCCGGAGATAATAAAGGAAGGAGTACAACCTTATGATACCGGTGGCCTCTCTGTCCCAACCCTGAATTAGGAAGTCGTCGAAGGTGGTCCAGCCTGTGATACCATTTGTTTCTGAAGAGCACGGTGTACTACGGAGAAGTCGTCAGCATTCCCAATTAACCAGCAACTGTGCACGCCAAGGATCAGCATTCTCAAGAATTTAGACTCATTAAGAACGAAGAGCAAGCAGAAAAAGAAGAACCCCTAAAAATCAACATGTGACATCAGAAAAGAATCGTTCAAATTAACTCATTTACCTGCCAATTTGTTAAAATAATGTATTACAGATGACCGTCAACATATGTTTATTAGGATTACATCTAATTTGGCACTGCAATGTATTTAATCACGCCGATGATTACCAAATCTGCAGAAGGTTCTTTCTACCACATTAGCGAAGCCATGTGCCCATTGAAAAATACAAGGCGGAAACGGAAATCAAAACGAAAGATGGCCGTAACTAAATTTTTCCTCTCTCAAAGTTTTGACGGCAAATGACACCTTAATTTACAATTTACGCGCCTGTATGCCTGCAACCTTCTGTGCACGCATGCATACATTGTTGCAATAACAACTGTAGTGTAACAAACTCCCCTCCACAAAACTTCAAGCACGGCGCGAAGTAGAAAAGAAAGAAGCAATTCGAACACTAGTAAGATCTTAACAACACATGTTTGAGGAAATAATGATACCCAACCCTTAATACGAGAAACCGCCCCGAAGAGTCAGACGGTTTGTTGAACTAGAGATAGCCAAAAGTTGACACCTGTCAAAAGCGCATAAAGCGATTGATGTATCCGAGCAACCAAGTCAAATAGCGACAAAGCAAAGAAAAAGATACCCTCAAGAATGATTTGGAACGTCCAAGTCGATCCGCATAAAGCGATTACCGAGAAGCCAAGTCAAAAGAAGTGGAACGTCCAACAGTGTCTCAACAAATAACTAACCCAAGACAACAGAAAATTAAGGGAGAAAGAACAGATTGAAATTCGGACAAGTGTCCAGGACAAGAGCCCTAAAAACCAATGAAACCCCAACCCAAATTAAAACAATACCACCCTGAATTACCCCAAAATAAGGTACCTAGGAAAGGTTTAAGGTAGAATAGAATAAGGATAGGCTGAAACCCAAATACGCAAGAGGTTAGGATAAACCCTAGGAAATTATTAGATCATTCCTAGCGGCGTGCATGTCGAATGGGTGGCACCAGGCATCACTCCCACCAAGACCCTCGCGAAGGATGGAAACTCGCGTCATTGGGCCCCAGTGAAAATCCACCCCTCGCCATTCACGACCCTTAGTACTGAGCCTTCCCAAAATAAAGTCCTCCCACCCAGGAAAGGATTTAGTCTTGGGCCGATACTCCCGACACCACAAGACTAATGGATATGCAGTTAAAGAGTGCGACTCCTGAAAACCGAGGATAAACCCCAACCCTATAGCATAATGGAAGAATGAAAGGAAGGATCCCAAAATTTTGCCCAAAAATTTCCAAAAGTAAAAGACTGGAACAAGTCAACAGTTTGAGGTTCTGCAGTGGCTACGGCCAGTGATCCATTGACGGAGGTTAAGGGCGAACGGTTTACCCCTGCCCCAGATCTTGCTCGCCCGTACGGCCCTAAGGGTTGGTGTGCCTGGTAACGAAACAAGGGTACCAGAAACAGGAGCTCCGACTCCCCCTCACGCCAACACCCACTGAAACCCCCAGCCAAAGCGGTACCCCTACGCAAGAAAGAAAGAAGGAACAGATGATAGCAAAGACAAGGAAAAGGGAAATACTCCATCCCTCCTCGAGAGGACAGAGAGCAACAAAACGACGTTCACACAAGACAAGACACATTCAGGTGTCTGAATTCGGCTTTGAAAAGGATTGCCAAACTGGCGAAGACGTACACCAACGAGCCATATAGGAGAGGGCGTTCAATCCGTCACGGGATCGGGAAATCACGGTACTCCCACAACTACGTGAACTCATGAAACTAAGTCTCGAAGCTCGAATCCAATTCAAGGTCAAATTTTGGTATTATTTACCTGAGAAGGTCCAATCCTACGTGCCCAACCAACCTACCCATATCAAATAAAATAAAACTATAGTCTACAACACAAATGCTCAGTCACAGACTAATGTAAAAAAAAAACAAAAAACAAAAACAAAAGGACTTAATGAATGTGAACCCTGAAGGTTCCCAAGGAAAACCTAACACGAATTAGACTTGACGTATCAGTAATACTCGCTACAGCGATTTGGTATACTCTTAATAGGAGAACATAAGTAATCTCCAAAAGAAAAGGAAAAAACAAAATAAACTACTACTACGACAGTCAAATAGGATGAAGGTAGCCCAGTCAACCACAGAAACAGAATTAATTATTGCAGCGAACTGCAACGGCACTACTTCTACCTAAATTGACTCTACCCCAAAACCAAAATTATAAATAATGCTTCTCTAAAGCTAAATAACGGCGAAATGTATTGACGTCCATACACCCCCAAGAAAGAAAATTAATTGTAGAGAAATACCAAGAAAAGAAATTTCGGTGTATATCGACAATCTTGTCGTTATGCTATGCAAGCAAGAAAGCACCGATAATTTCCAGATACGCAGGTCAGCTTCGAACCCAAAAGAAAAATTATGATTATAAACTGTAACTTATAAAGAGTAGGCTCATAACTAGCAACAACAACACTAATTCATTAAAATCCTTGTTTCCAAAAAAAAAGAAAAACTTATAGAACACAAAATCTAGCATAAAGTAAAAAGTCATATCCGGGGTTAATCCATAGAAAAGCAAGTCGTAACCGAGTAGGCTATCGATCAGAACAAGCAATTTTTCGACGCTTTTTCGTCTAGGATAAAGTAAAGAATCGTCTAAGTGGTGAGGATTAATCATAGCAAGTTCAGAGTTATCCTCGTCTAGTTCTGAATAATCAGGTTTCAAGTCCTTTACGTGCCAAACGCCTAACGACTTCCCCAAAGAATCAGCCAATTCATACGTCCATGGAGACACAGCGGTCTTAACCGAATAAGGACCAAGGAATTTGGGAGCTAGCTTCGCATTGAAATGTTTAGAAGCGTCAGAAAGCTGAAAGTTACGACGCCACACCAAATCTCCAACTTTGTATTTGACATGTCGACGACGTAGATTGTATCTAGCCTGAGTATTTTCGTAGGCTTTCTTAAGACGTTTGAGAACGTAAGCTTGAATTGCTCGATAACGTTGAGAAGATTTACTCAGGTCGAGGTCAGGAGTAGGAGTTTCTAGACAAGGTTTATTAAAGAATTTCCCAGAGTTTATGTGTTCACGACCGAAGAGAGCAAAGTATGGTGTACACCCAATAACTTCATGTTTTGCCGTTCGAATAGCGCAACCGATGTGAGGAAGGTTGACATCCCATTTCCGCTGATTTCTTTCACGTAGGAAGCGATCATGGTCTTCAGGACCCTATTGATCCGTTCAGCCGGATTTGCCCTTGGATGATATTTAGCGGTAAAGAGAATAATAGTTTTATATTCTTCACACAGTTTAGTGAACTCACGGCTGCGGAATTGCACGCCGTTGTCAGAGATAATGTATTGTGGCACACCAAACACCAAGAATACTTGTTCTTCCAGAAGTTTAGCGATTGCCGATGCGGTAGCAGTGCGCATCGCAAAGAAAAAGAGAAAATTTAGAAAAGCAATCTGCAATTACGAACACATAACAATTTCCTTTAGATGATCGAGGTAGAGGTCCAACAATATCGCAGCATAGTGTTTGCCACGGACCCGTAGGTCTAGCACGTGGAGAGAAAAGACCAGGAGGAGCTGATTGAGAAACCTTATTTGCTGAACAAACAGAACAACGTCGGATAAAGCGGGCAACATCAGCACGTAAGCGAGGCCAATAATAGTGTTGCAGAATTCGAGCCATCGTCTTAGTTACTCCGCAATGTCCTGAGATTGGAGGATCATGATTGTTTTGAATAATGCGCTTCCGTTGTTCGGCAGGAACGACCAGTTTCCACTCGTCCGTAGGATTTGAAGAAGTATCAGCGAAAGCGTTGGTCACTCTGCGGTATAGGATTTTATTGTCCACCGACCAATTTGGGAATTTATGAGGAAAAGTAAGAACTTTGTGAAGCAAGTTATTGTACCACTTATTCGTAGTAGGTAAGTCAATATCGAGAGAAGAAGAAAAAATTTCTAAAGGAATGTCAGGAGAAGAATCACCCACAGTATCATCACCAAAGCAGGTACAGCACGAGATAGCGCGTCAGGTACCACATGATCTTTGCCTTCCGATGCCGTATCGTAAAATCATACTCCTGTAGTTGTAGTGACCAGCGAGCTAAACGACCGGACGGACTTTGGCAACCGATTAAGCCATAGTAAGGAATGATGATCTGTGATGACAGTGAAATGAGAACCTTCTATGTAAGGTCTGAATTTAAGTATAGCAAAAGTACAGCAATACACTCTTTTTCCGTTGTACTATAACGTCGTTCTGCTTTAGTCAGGGATCTACTAATGTAACTAACAACCTTTTCTCCCTCTGGAGTTTCTTGACTAAGAACTGCGCCCACACCATAGTCTGAAGCGTCAGTCTGAATTACGAATGGTATAGAAAAGTCCGGGCAAGTAAGAATTGGTGCAGAAACTAGATGTTCCTTAAGAGAGACAAAAGCATGTTGACATTCAGGAGACCAAACGAAAGGAGTATTTTTCCGTGTCAAAGCAGATAACGGAGAAGTGAGAGTAGAGAAGTTCGGTATAAAGCGACGATACCAGCTAGCCATCCCTATCATGCGTCTTACTTCCGTGACATTCTGAGGAATAGGAATGTTAAGTATGGCATTAACTTTGTCTGATCCACCATTAATCCGTTCTCGTTTACTACATACCCTAAGTATTTTAACTCTGAGCGACAGAAATGACATTTTTCCTGATTGAGAGTTAGACCAGAAGTAAACAGTCGAGTCAAAACTTTTTTCAAAACTTGCAGGTGTTCTTCAAATGTCGGCGTTGCGATAATAATATCGTCGAGATACGCAAAACAGTAGGGTTCTAAGTCTGGACCGATTATTTGGTCAATCAACCGTTGGAAAGTAGCAGGAGAATTGTGAAGGCCAAAAGGCATACGAGTAAACTGGAATAATCCGCGGTGAGGCACAGTAAAAGCAGTTAGAGGTTTAGATTCAGGAGTTAAAGGAATTTGCCAGTAAGCCGAGCGAATATCTAAGCTGGATAGAAACCTAGCGTCTCGTAGACGGTCTAGAATTGAAGTAATATAAGGTAGTGGGTACGCATTACGTTCGGTCACCATATTTAGCTTCCTATAGTCAATACAAAACCGATAAGTGTTGTCTTTCTTTTCACCATGACGATCGGACTGGACCAGGCAGAAGTAGAAGGTTCTACTACCCCTAATTGTAACATCTTGTCCAATTCCTCATTTACAATCTTCATTAGCACCGGTGAAAGAGGATAGAACCGTTGTTTAATTGGTTCCGCATTAGTACGAATACTGTGTTGTACTAGAAGAGCACACCCTAGACCAGATGGTTGAGAAGAAAAGCAATCTGCGACCATCGCGTCGAGAAGAGACTGTTGAGCAACAGTTAGATCAGCCTTTACCTTGAGAGCATAGGTAGACACGTCAGTTATTGAAGCACTTGTTCCAAATGACCAATGACCAGTATTAAAGTTTGGTACAAAAGCCATTGCCTTCCAGAAGTCTATACCCAAGATTAATGTTTGAGAAATTTCAGGGATCACTAACGTTTCTAACACCTTGGTTCTACCTTCAACAGAGAAAGGAAGAGAGACAGTACCCAGTACAGAACATTGACCACCATTTGCCACATTGCAAAAACTGTTAGCAGATTTTTTCAGCGTTACTGATAAGGACTGGAGCAGTTTCCAACCCTTGGCTCCCAGTATTGTTCGTGAAGATCCAGTATCTAAAAAGAGCCTTAAAAGGTATACCCAGTACAGAGACGTTTAAGAAAGGACGTTCGTCGCCTCGAACGCTAGCGAATATGAAGTTAAGTAGTACTTTTTGCGAGTCGTCTAAGTCATTAAAAGTAATATCCGAGGTTTGAAGAAGAGAACCTACGACTCGGTCCGAAGGTTCCAAACTTAGTTTCCTGTGGGGAGCAATTAGGACAATTTGGTTTGATCACTCCGTGTCTCCCACATCCGTAGCAATGGATCACTTGAGGACTAGAACAATGAGGAGAAACATGCCCAGTTAGTCCACAATTCCAGCAACGGACAGATGTTCTCGAAGGACCAGAAGTTCTAGCAGCAGTGGTATTATTAGAACGAGTAGTAGTTGACTTGACTAAAGAACAAGAAGGTTTAGGTGCCTGCTCAGTTTCAGGACCTAAGTATGCCAAGTTGGGTTCCAGAAGTGAATTAGTACGCTTAGATGGTGGAGGCTTGAACGATTTTGTGAGGAATCGACTGTGTTCGAGCTTTTCACCTAACGCCAGTAATTGGGAAATTGAGGTGACTTCCGTTAAAGCAAGTCCAGCATGAAAATAAGGATCCAAATTCCGACGAATAATCCGAATTTGTCGAGCTTCCGAGAGTGGTTCATTCAAACGCGAGATAAGACCTTGTATGGCCGCCATGAAGATTCCAAAACTTTCATTAGCACCCATAGTGCGAGCGTGAATCTCATCGAGTAATCTCTCGTCATAATCGACTGGCTGAAATTCAGATTGGAGTAGTCGCACTACATCCTTCCAAGAAGTCAACGAAGATTTTCGAGCCCTATATAATAGTAGAGCCTTCCCAGTGAGCAGTTCTGGAGCACCAACAAATAATTGCGAAGAAGAAATACACGCGCTACGCTTAATTCTTCTAAGCGAGTAAGAAAATCCGTTAACGAGGTTTTACCGTCACCCGAGAAAGTTAAATTTAATTTAGCCATAGCAACCGTTTTGGGAGCGATGACCGTATGAGTCGAAGTAGAAGGAAGTGGATCAACATCTACATCAGAATCCGAAGACAAAAGTTCTGCTTCGTTTTTAGTACTGGAGAACTTAGGACTAGAAGTAGCCGCTTGCATAGGTCCAAGAGTAGTTTTGCGTTTTTTGATGGCGGAATCAACAGCATTATGCAGCTTAGCTAAAGACAGTAGTAATTTATTTTAGTCACCCGCTGCTCTTCTGAGGTAGCAGTCATCAATTTACACCTACGCTCAATATGAGCCCAAAGAGTAGTAAAGCGAGTAAACGAAGAAGTAGAAAATCTCCCTCAAAAGTAGCAGTAAAGAAGTAAGCTCCTGCAATGCTTGTCCTACAGCAGTTTCATCCGTCTCAAAAGTTATAGAATATGTAACCCCAGAAAACGACTGATTCGCTTCCAATTGAAGCGCTGCACGTACCGATTTCCTAGAATCCTCCACAGTAGCTTCAGTATCAAGGCCACGTGAAACGAGTTCGTATGAAAGTTCGTTTTGTTTTAGACGATTAACTTCAAATTTCCAAATCTTAGCCATGTTGTCCAGTAATAAAACCAAAATAAAAGAAAACTAGAGCTAAATTTAAACCCACAAGTAAGCACTAAGTATAAGAAGATGAGTCAAAATTGAGTAAAATCCGGAAAATTTTAGTAATGAGCAATGGTACAGCTATCGTGTAAAGTATAACAACGCCACAGCCAAAGTACAAGAAAACTAAATTAAATAGAAAACGAGAAATAGAGAAAACAGGGCCCCAAACGTTGGGTTGCCAAAATTTTGTTACGATCAGGGGTGTTAGAATTATTCCGGTCAGTCGGAGAGGGATCGTGGGGTAGACCAAGTATCTGGTCTCGAAATAAGGGAGGTTTTTGGGCGCCAAGTTCGAATGCCTAAGTTATCCAACGAGAACTACTTGTTGGAAGCTACCCGATCGTAGAAAACGCATACGAAATTGTACTTGGTTGACTTCAGAGAAACGCTAGAAATTTCACCAAACACACATATATTGTTATAGGTTGTCCGTTTTACAAGTAAACTAGATATATATTTACTATAGCACATTAAGATTAAAAACATTTACCAAGAAGTACTTATAGTAAGCACGCATAAAATTGGTTGTGCATTCGTCACCGTAATTTTTAATAATGTTAAACACGACAATAATAGGCGAGAAAGGTAAAAAGAAATTTTATACCCGCCACTGGAAATTCCTGCGGCTAGATACGCCTCTGGTTAGAATTTGTTTACAAATATGGCGCTAGTTTTACGTACATATTATAAGCGTATTCTTAAAGTGTAAACTTTGATCGTGCTTGATTAAAGGAAACAGAGAAGTAATTATGGGAACGCACTGCGTTGTAAGTAGGAAATATAACTCAACTGATTCTCGTTATAGCAACCCCGATACTAATATCTGTGGTACCACCGACTCTAGTTCGAAGGGAGAACTCAAAAGGTTCCGGTATTATGAACGCGAGAATTACACCTTACAAAGCGTTTACAGAGTAAACATAAACATAATGTTTGTAGTAATTAATCAATCACGATTAAGAGAATTTAACCTGAAGGGTACGTACAAATGATAGTTACGATCTGGTGACTTATGTCGTATCATGCGTGTTTAATAGTAAGCGTTTAAAAAACACCGTGGTATAAGTAATTAAATTAAGAGAAGCGGTTTGCTGATTTCATAGCGCACAACGTTAATTGTCTTTTAGGTAGGTGCGAACATTACACTCCCGGAGATAATAAAGGAAGGAGTACAACTTATGATACCGGTGGCCTCTCTGTCCCAACCCTGAATTAGGAAGTCGTCGAAGGTGGTCCAGCCTGTGATACCATTTGTTTCTGAAGAGCACGGTGTACTACGGAGAGGTCGTCAGCATTTCCCAATTAACCAGCAACTGTGCACGCCAAGGATCAGCATTCTCAAGAATTTAGACTCATTAAGAACGAAGAGCAAGCAGAAAAAGAAGAACCCCCTAAAAAATCAACATGTGACATCAGAAAAGAATCGTTCAAATTAACTCATTTACCTGCCAATTTGTTAAAATAATGTATTACAGATGACCGTCAAAATATGTTTATTAGGATTACATCTAATTTGGCACTGCAATGTATTTAATCACGCCGATGATTACCAAATCTGCAGAAGGTTCTTTCTACCACATTAGCGAAGCCATGTGCCCATTGAAAATACAAGGCGGAAACGGAAATCAAAACGAAAGAGGGCCGTAACTAAATTTTCCTCTCTCAAAGTTTTGACGGCAAATGACACCTTAATTTACAATTTACGCGCCTGTATGCCTGCAACCTTCTGTGCACGCATGCATACATTGTTGCAATAACAACTGTAGTGTAACAAACTTAGCTGTAATACGTATAGTGTAGTTCCGGGGATGAAAGTATTCTGCTATCAACGGTATCGACAGTTCAGGAAGGTAGACAGACCCAAAGTATTCCTCTAAGGAGTGGAGTACGGAGAAAAACAGCACACCGGTGACTCCCTCGATGGAGACATATGACATAACCAACCTCTGACGACGTGGTACTTCCCGTTGGCCTGCGGCTTAATTACTGCGGAGCCGTGGTGTTGTCGTGCATTAATAGGGAAGGTTCTTAAGTAGCTACTCCAACACCCTCAAGAGTTATCCCAGTAACGTATATAACGAGTAAAATTGCCGAACACAACGTGGGTGAATGTAGCCAGATGAATGTAAACGCCAATTTATATTGGAAATTGTGAAACCCATATTAAATAGTTTTTTGGTGAGAATTTCACTTTAGGGAAGACGCTAAAACACCCACGTGCACCAACAAGAAAAGAGAAAATGCAGTCAGTCTCAGACAGTTGTTCGAATTAATTTTTCCACCAATCGCAAATTAGGAGCGTACGCGCCAATTACGAAATTTCGTCGAGAAATTTGAACCGTAACACAATATTCTGGTTAAAAATTTCAATTGTTCAACTTAAACGTACTTCTTTATTACTGAGCGCCAGCATCAGATTTTTTGTGTGAGTCTTCTTTTTTACGAGATTTATTGAATGCGTCTCGAATATTTACCCATCTCTTTACAAGTTCTTTACCTATAAACACAAAAATAATTAATTCATTACATTTGTTTCAGATATTTGGCTAGTGGATGTACTTTCACAGATTTACACCTCAATTATAGACTTGGAATTTCAACCATCAGTAACATAGTTAAAGAAGTAAGACTTAGTATATGGTCTGTAATGTAGACCGAGTGTATACCTCCACCTACTAAAGAGAAATGGTAATCGATTGCAACGGAATTCCAAAAACGAGCCCATACTTTGCATTGCCTAGGAGCAGTCGATGGAAAACATATTAGAATTATTAATCTCTTACGTTCAATTAGTTATAATAACTACAAAAAGGTTATTCTTCTATAGTTTTGATGGCGGTGGCTGACTCAAATTACCGCGTTGTGTACGTCGACATCGGAAGTTATGGAAAAGATTGTGACTTATCTATATACAAAATTTCATCACTGTGGACATCGGTTATAAATAAGAGGAATAAATTCCTACAACTAATTATATTACCAGAATAGAAAATTGCAAGTTACCTTACTTTTCTCTTGGAGACGAAGCATTTGCACCCCACAAGCATTTACTTCGTTCTTTTGAGAGATCCCAACTCACAGTAAAGAAGAGGATTTTTAATTATCGTTTGAGTAGAGCTAGGAGGTATATGGAATGCAAGTTCGACCTTTTAAATAACAAATGGAGGATATTTCACAAACCGATAAATTTGGAACCTGACTTTGCAGTAATGATTGTCAAGACTTGCGTCGTACTGCATAATAGCTAATAACTTTCAAAATGTTTTAAGTGATTATTTCACATCAAATGTAGGAGCTTCACTGTGGCAAATGTCAAAAATGTAGAATAACATCAAGTTGCTACCAACTTATAATCGTCCAGATGGCAAAACTACTTATTCGCATTTTCTGACCTAACCATCCACTCAACTAAAAAATACCTTGCTGTACGATTGTTGGCCTTGGAATTCCACGTCATTTGGTAAAAACCGTTTTTTGATAGCTCATTCCTGTGATCCAGAAAGTCCGAAAAACGTCTGTAAACAAGCAAGCAAGCCTGCAAGTTAGTACGCGCAATAGCGCCTTACAGGAAGTATCTAGAACCTTAATTTTTTCACAATAAGTCTGGTCTACTACAAGGAAGCGCTCATTAGAAATTGGGCATGGTACGACGCACCCTTCCTGTCCTAACTCCACCACAATCATGTCGAAAACAGGTTTTGGAAGCAAATTACCTTACAATTCAATTTTTGTGCTTCATGACTCAAACCAATGTTGTTCGTGATAACAACTCGCATCTTTTGGTACCGGTGGCATGGTACCTGCACTGCCAGCACATAATGAATATCAAATTTTCTCCTCATTTTTTTTTTCTTCATTTTTTCTCTTAATTTTTTTTCCTAATTTTTTTCTCTTTATTTTTTTCGTTTTTATAATTTTTTTCTCTAAATTTTTTCTCTTTTTTTTCTCCTAATGTTTTCCTTCTCATTTTTTTCTTTTAGTTTTTTTCCTAATTTTTTGTTTTTTTTCTCTAATTTTTTCTTCAAATTTTTTTTTTCTTAATTTTTTTCCTTATTTTTTCTCGTAATTTTTTTTCACTTCATTTTTTTTCTCCTAATTTTTTTCTTTCTATTTTTTCTTATATTTTTTCTATTCATTTTTTTATTACCTTGAAATTCAATTTTGTGCTTCATGACTCAAACCAATGTTGTTCGTCAGCCCTTTCTACTAGTTTCTACTTCTACTTTTCCGAAAAAGTGTGAGCAGGCTTTCCAAATAGACTAAAAGTTGCACATTTAAAAATATTTTCATACATACAGAATGATGTGATTCAAAAAAACGTAGTCGACCAAAGTCCGTGTGTGTTTTCTGTTTACTGAATGGCCTAATTTGTTTCTTTGTTTTTATACCATCACATCAAAACACCAAAGGGGTTCATCTCCCTGTCTTCATGGTGAACTGGATACTGGAGTGTTCACCATTCAGGTGTCAAAGAAACTGGTTCTCTATGCCATGTTTTCAAACGACAAAATTATCATTTACGTACCAAAACTATGAAAAGATTGACTATCAGTTGACTTTCCATTGCCACCCCATCCACCTGTTTGAAAAACTTCAGTGAAACAGGCTGATGGTGTCAGTTTGAAGAAATTGGACACGGCGTCAAGAATTCCTTCAATGGCATATTCGTAAACAGGTTACCGTATACCTTATTCTTATGGCAAATTATACATAAGAACCACCAAGAAACAAAGAACATTCAGAAAAATGCCGTCTGGTACACAACGACAAGTCAGTGCTTGGCAAATGTAACACAAACATCAAAAAAACTTCAAGAGAAAAGATAAAACCCTGAAGCTTAACCAGTCTGAAATTTGATCATGAAGAACACCCGAACGACATCTGACAAAGATAAGATGTAAATACAATCTGCAAAGCAGAAATCATCAATATACGTCGAAAATCGAAAATGGAAGTACATACCTCTGAAGAAGCTGACCAATCAATTAATCAGTGTTTAGACCCGAACCTAGACTACACCAGTTCAGATTCTTGCCTTCTTTTCAAATTTTACAAGGAAATATTTGTCTCGTAGGAAATTTTTTTCCGATTTTGAACAGCAAACCTACATTCCAAAATTGGTCCATAGCCTGGATAATGTTAAGAAGGTGTTGAACAATAATTCTTATTTTTAAAACTTGGTTTATTGTTGTTGGATTCTGGGGACTTGTTCAATGGTACCATGTGAACCCAAACTAATGATTTAGTAAAAGGCGACTTTCGTTCAATATTGCCCCCACGTCGTCTATTGGTTTACCTAGTTTAGGAATCATGATTACTTGGGCACCTTTTCATTATCTCTGAAAGTGCACAATTCTTAATTTAATGTTATAGAATTCTGTGGTAGGTTTCATTTTCACTGCTGGTAGCTCACTCAGTACTTTTTGTTGTTTGATTTCAACATCTTCATCTGTAGTTTCAGTTCAAAAAGTTTAGAAGACTTTTGTTAAGTTATTATTAGGAATGATTAGATGCATCAAGAAACATTGTACCAAGTAATCGAAACGTCTGCTAAATAATGACTATGGTGTTTGCTTGAAAATACCACCACTTTTTCCTAAAAGAAGGTCTTTGGTTACTTAGAAAAACTAATGTCAGTTAAGTGTTCAACTTTCTGCTTGTCTTTTTAGTCCAGTGTTTTACTTTAATTTTTGTGGGGGAGTGACATTTTCTGTTTGCTCTCCACAACAAATATTTAGTGGTTTCTGTTGCAGTCAAACTTTATAAATATTTTTAAATTGATTTATCATAAGGAGATCTTGGTATTTGCCACCACTTTTTAAGATTGTGTTTATAGTAACTTTTTGTTTGTAGGTTGCAGGCCATGTATTCCCTTTGTCATTTTCTTTTGGTTATGGTGCAGAGTTCGATGTTGCTTGCTACGTGATTTTGTTCTACTGCTTTTTTGATGCCAGCTGCTGTTTTTAGCGTTATTTTTATAATTAAGTTATCTAATCGTCGATAGGTGAGGTAAATTACTTTTCTGCATTGCTTTTAATGATTATTTAATTTTAATGGTATTTAGTAATGATCTCAATTGGAATTTCTTGATTGTCCTGGGCTAAACATTTGGCATTCTAGAATGCTAATTTAAGATGCTTTAGAAACCAATGAAATTAGAAGATTTAACATGGTGTTTGTTTGCCCTATGAGTTTCTTTCAGTTTGGACATGTCATTTGTGTTTGGTAATTAAATTTACCTAATTAGTTTGTGAATTGGGTTTTTTCCTGGTGCTACCATATCATAGGATACTCCTAGTTGTATTTGATGGTTAGATAGGGTATATTTGTTGTATAGTACTTGTTGTTCCTTTAGAGGATTCTTTTGCAAGTCCTTGGAGATGGTGCAGCCCTTGTAATTATTGGGATGATTACACTCTTACTTAATTTCATCATTTAGTGAAGCATTTCGAAAAGATAGACTATAATGTTTGGTGAAACATCAAAGGCTGACTCTGGTCACTGACTAGTATTGAAATTTTGTGCTAAAAAGTTTGTTTTAAACAGTTAACTGTTGGCATTTTTCTTAGTTTATACTATTCATACGTGTCAATGTTTACACGAGATGTCGCAAGACACACATTTTACTTTTGTTTTAAACGTTCCAACGTGGAATACTTTCTGTTTTCACCTTGTATATAGATCGTGTACGTATACAGTGTGTCCGAAACTGATAACGACAGTATCGGGATCTCGTTTAATATTAGAGCTAGAGAATCGGTTAAATGGGGAAAGTTTTAGCCAATTAAGTTTCTAGAATAATGACGCTAAAAACCGTTCCAAAAGTACGGTGTTGTCTGATATGTTGAAAAAAATAAAATCTTGTATTTTTGAAAAGTCGATATAACTTCGACATTTTCAAAAACAACATCAATTTTGATTAGCCGTTATATTGGACTTTTTTAAATTGTTAAAAAGTACATATTTTTTTCTTAATAGTGTGTTAAACAGTAATTCAAGTTTACAACCTAAAAGTAACAAAAAATCGTTTTTGAAGAAAGTTATAATTATTAACAACTTATGACTAAGTTTAAGTAAATACAATATTCGTTTACTTCAACTGTAAATAGTTATTTACAAATCAAATGCGAGAAGAAGGTTTTCCTGCATATGCGTTTTGAGTGAATGCTAGAATAATCTTCCCGCAAATGGTTTGTACAATGTTTTTTGTAACGAGCAATAAACGATTAATTAACAGAAGCAATCATTTAGTATTACAATCAAAATTTTAAAGTGCTATGAGAATTGACGTTTCCTCTCAAAAGTAAAAAAACGGTACATAATTTTTGTCAGCAGTATTTGGTTTTGAAATTATCTCTCATGTTTTTATTATTGAAAAGTGTAGAAATTAAAGTCTTTAATAATTAAAAAGTAACGGAAACAAAAAACAACTAAAAACAGGAAGTGAGATGGACGAAATAAAGAAATTATTAGAAGATCTAAAACAGGATTTCAACAAAAGACAAACAGAACTGAAAAACGAATTGCAAAAAAATAAAGAAGAATTTAAGAACGAGTACGCCATAAGGAAAGCCGAGCTCTAAGAAGAAGTTATAAAATGCCAAGAAGAAGTAAAATTACTCAAGGAAGAACTTGTCCAAAAAGAACAAAAATTGACGGAAGGAAAAAGAAGAACTGATACAAAAGTTTGAGAATATAGAAGAGAAGTTCGACAAAGAGAAGAGAAAATATAACATTGTCATAAAATGAATTAATATAATGGTTGAGGATCTGAAGTTTTTTAAATAGGAACACTGTATATTTTAGCGCTGTCAAATAACAAAATTATAATATAATAAAAATTACGGCTCATTGTCGATACCCAAAAATATTGCACAGGGTGTCCAAAAAATTTGGTTCAAACTTTGACATTACAAACTCGATTTTTTCAAACGGAAATTACCATGTTTTTTGTCACTAGTCAATTTTCCTTCAAAAATCAATGGGGAAAGTATCTAACATGTCCTATACCTGAAGTAGGCAGTTTTGATTTATTCAATAAAATCCAATATTTTTTTAAGAATAGACTACGAGAATTGAAATAACAGTTTTGTTATGTCAATTGTTTCATTGACAACATTGCCTAAGAGACATTTTTGTCCTTCAAAGAAGTCCCCATTTGTTAAGGGCGAAACGTCAGGCAATTTTGCACTTAAAAGGTACAGGGTTTTCTTTTTAACCTCTATCTTGAAGATCCTTAAAATGAATAATATTGTAAATAAATTTAAGTTTTCCGTAGGTATACCGAATTGCGCCCTGCCGAGTCCACAATATAGAATAAGATTACAAGAAACTAAAACACTAAACCACCGACACACGAGGTGCATGAAAAGGTCAACATGCAAACCTGCATTAAGTCATTCATGATTACATAATAAACGTACCACATGCAAGTATTTTTTTATTCAGCTGCAAAAGCATTCATTAGAAGATCACAGAAGTAATTTAAGCGTAAGGAACTTGTTATCCCAATCCTCGTAGTGTACTTTACAAAAAAAAATGGATTTTATCGAATAAATAAAAAACTACTTATCCCAGGTATACTACATGTTAGATATTTTTCCATCGAGAATTCACTAGTGACATAAAAAAATGTGGTTTCCATTTGAAATGATGCAGTATATCTATTAAAAATTTTGAAATAATGCGAATAATTTGAAAACCGCTGAAGCTAGGGATATGAATTACGGGTTAAATGTACGCAACATTTTACGAGTTATTTGATGGTGCAAAAACATACAGGGACTTCCATTTAAAAAAAATGAACTTTGGTAGACTATGTATTTCTGAATCACCCTATATATATATATGAAAATATTTCTAAAATGTCCAACTTTTAGTTTGTTGGAGAAGCCTGCTCACACTTTTTCAAACAACAAGTCTGAAAGCCCATAAACCAACAATTACACACTAAATGGACACACTATATACAGAGTGGAACAAAAGTCTGGAAACGCTCAATTATCTCACAAATGGGTAGTACAGATTGTAAACATTTTGGATAATATATTTTGGGATACGAAGATTCAGATTTGACATCTGCAATGTTGCCAGATTTACCGCTTTTCTGATATTATTACTAACTTCGGTTTTTTAAATAGATCACCCCTGTATATTGTGTCATTATTGAAATGTTCCTTTCAATACGAGATCAACCATAATGTAACACTCAATATTTGATAAAGTCAGGAAGGTCTTAAATTCAATAAAACTGTCCGTGCAAAATAGAATTCAAGTAATTAAATCTGGCAACATTGCAGATATCAAATCCTGGAATCTTCGTATCCCAAAATATACTTTTCCAAAATGTTGTACATGTTGTACAATCTGTACTACCCATTTGTGAGATAATTGAGCGTTTCAGACTTTTGTTCCCTCTGTATAGTAAGTTGCATTAGTAGGTACCTAATTGCCCTATTGCTTAAGAAGGGTTATGCTATATGATCTTTATAGAACCAAACCACTTTTATAATTATGTTGTTAACCGTTTTCGAGGAGATTTATCTACAAATGCAACATCATGTAATCTACTTTACCTACAATACGAGCGAATACGAGTTTTACCTAACATATTATGAAAACTTACCGTACTTATTTTTTTTTTCGCCGCTATAACCTTGAAAATTACTGTTGAACTCCATACACACTTCTTTCCGTGCTTGTTTCGTATCGTTTCTATCCTTGTATATGTTAGATGACTTATCCCACAATCTATTTCCTTTGCCATTCTGATTTTTATTATTATTGTAATCACACGCTCTGCTCAATGTCGAATGACTTAATTGGTTAGATGGCCGATCGTGTCGTGTGATGTGTGAACAGTGCCGTACTATGCAATACATTAGTAAATATACGGAGCTGCCGTAACGGAATAGCGATCCCAACGGATTTGTAAGGACGAAGCCTCTATGTGAACCGTCACGGTACCGTTTATACAGGAAAAATTCAGAATTATTTCGAAACTAGAAAATTGAAATACTGTCGGATAAATGAGATAAAGTTTCAGGCAATTGCGTCCTTACAAGAAGCATCTCAATTACAATAACTGAATGAGCTCCTGCTTTTGATATTCTTCGAAGAAAAGGGCAAATCCACCGGAACTGGTTTTTCCAGAGAGTATATTTTACCGAAGCATCAAATGAACAAATTTATTTATTTAACTTTAGTGTTAATTATTTCACAGTTCAAAGTACAAAGTAAACAGAAATTGCCTACATCAATTATAAATTTAAAACGAAAATATTGGAGGGCATTAAAAACACAATAAAATCGTAAATAGCCAGTTATTTTTTTTTTACTTTGACTTTGACTTTTTAACATCATAGCATCAAAATAAGCTTTACTCCTTACGAAATCGATAAGAATTTGTTGCAATATCTTAAAATAAAATATGTAACAGAAACTGTATTTCATAAGTTTTGATAAAATTGGGTATTGCAATGTATAGGTAGATATTTGAGATTAATCAGTAGGTAATCAGTTTTCTTTCTGTATGGATATTGCTGCTAATAGTTTTTGCTAATGATTCATGTTGGATTAAAGTAATGAAGCAAAAAATTTAATTAACTTGCAGGATTTTACAAGTTCAAAATACTAATAATTAAATCAGAATTGCTCATCATCGATACATTTTTTCTTAAAAAAATAAAAGTAATTTAATGAAATGTTACGAGAAATTAATTTACTTCGTTAAGCATCCGTCAGTATTTACGTTCAATTAAAAGTGTTTCAGATGCAACTTGTCCCATGATACCGGCAGATGTGACATAGTTAGTGCACGTTTGAATAGAGCACGAGACACATTTTGCAGCTAATAATATTAAATTTATGAACGTCTAATTACTCCATTTCAACCATTTCGACTAAACTTTATTTAATCTTCCTATTTAATTCAAAATTTGCCTTTAGAATTATTCACAACTCTTAATGTTGAGTAGAGATAACATTTGCTCGTTAGTGTATAGTAGATTTGTTCGCGGGTAATTCACTAAAAATATTACTAGAAAAATACTTCCTAAAGATATAATTACAGAATGAAAAATATATCAAAGTCTTTAAAAAAACGGATCTTGTTTCAGCCGTTTTAAAAATTGAGCTGAAATTGAAGTTGAACGTCTTTGGCAAAACGCAGGTCTTTAACTATAGAAGCAAATTAAATTAAACCAAAAGCTAAGAAATTTTCGTAGGTATGTTACAAAATGGTGTTAATTGGAAGAAAAAAACAAGAATGATAAACGTCCTCTAATGTAAATTAATTTTGATGTTTTTTACTACACGTTATTTTCTATTCATTACTACTTATTATTTATTTAGACAGGTTGATTCACGTAGTTCGCCGCTTAGAAAGTTATCGGCTTCCTGAAATTCCATCAATAAGAAGTTTGGTATTGTTACAGTATTAACCCCAAAATTAATACTATACCATAGGATGTTGGTTGCCGACCTACCTCAAGTCGTGAAGGGGTGGGTTGATAGGGGGTTTGTCTTTCACCTACGTTGTATTCTTTAGACTTACAAGCTGCTGTGTCACAATTGAGATATTTTAAAGGGCGTCATACCATTTTTTGTTAAAAAAAAAATCCAGGAGTGCTAGAAACGGTAAAAACTATAAACACTTTCAGTACTCGTAGTAAGGCGAAAAAATGGAAACTGGGCTGTTAATGATTTCCGAATACAAACAATAAACAAAATAAACATAAACAATGGTAAAAACACAATCTAGGACGTTTACATGGCATCTAAAATTCTATCACCTAAGAAATTTATGGGGTCGACCGTCCTCAACGCGCTCAAGCAACAAAATTTTTAGTTCTAACTAAAACGCAAAGAGTGTGACGGAGAACCTCTAATTTATTTGAGCTTAAAAGAATTGACTTTAAATCTAGTTGCTTCTAACAAATCGCACAAATTAAATTTAGTTCCACTTACAATTGGTACGTTATTTATTTGAGCTTCTCCACTAACCAGTAATCTAAACCATAACGATAGATTGTTGATTTCTTGGAAGTCTTCTTATTCTGTTAAAATATACAAACTGCAAACAGTAACACAGCAAACGTTTGCTACCAAATAACATTTTCTTTACCAAGATTGTCTATGAAATCCGCATACACGTACATTGGATGCACAGATAATCCAAACGTAAACCATCTCGTTAGCAGGTATTCACACTTATGTCCTTAAATCAATTCACTGAACTTAATTCATTAACTTCGATAACTTTACACGAAAACGAACAGTCAAAAACATCCGGGTTTGCCGGGTTTTACAGTACGTTCCCTTAACGTTCCTCTGATTACATAACGTGAACTAACCACGAACACTATTAAAGTATATCAAAAGTGTGGCGTTGTACGATTACTATACAATAAATCCGTCAAGAGAAACTTTATGATCATCTTTCAGAATCTAAACAGAGACTCTCCGCTTTTATCCTTTCGCCAATGATCCTTTCCCTCACATGTTGAACGCAAAAAAAATAAATATATGCAACTGATATCTAAAGTTCTTAGAAAATACTGCTTAATAAATGAAACCTTAGTAAAGTAAACTGGTTAAATAATTTTATCAAGAGATAAGATTGTGTGACATAACGATTCTGCAAAAACAAAGGTCCTTGATCTAAGCATATATCTAAGGTCGACAAATAATGACTGTTACCTTCGTTGGTTTCCGGCAAAACCAATTATTCAGCATAACGCTGATATGAATCTGAAAATAAACTTCAAAACGATATGAATTAAATAAAACTACAGTAAAACCTCATTAAAACACGGAGGTGACTATATATAGCCATAATCAAATACTTGTAAGTCTAACTAAAATATTTTTAAAATGGGGGCAATTGACGCAATCTTTGTTTTTTTAGTTACAATGACCCTACTTTGATACCATATCTGAATGCTTCATTAAATTTTTTTTTCTGATTTCAAGAATATATTATATGTTGTCTTTATCTTGAGCCGTTATTGAGTTATTAATCGTAGAATAACACCTATACTTAATTACCAAATTTTTAACATTGTCAATGTAATTCAACAGTTAAAACCGTACAACTTTAATTTTTTTTCTACTAGCAATAATAACGATAATAAGGGGTGGGTAATTTTTGTGAATAACACTGTACAAATTAATTGAAGCAATAGCAAATGCCACGCATTACACAACGACAGTAAGTATTTATAAATAGAAATAAAAACTGTAAACAGATTTGCATTAATATTATATTTGAATACATTATTAAAAACTAGTGGTTGCTATGGTTACTTGTAATGCGATTATTAAAAAAACGAAACAAAAGCATAGTTTCATAAAAAAACAGCTAGTAGCTGAAAAGCAATTAAAAATCGGAATGCATAATTAAAATTAAATAGTAGCTGCCATTTGAGAACATTAAGTACTTAACCATACGACAGAAGTGTCAGCAACGATTTAAAATATTGGCTGAACTTCTAGAAATCAATACACAAAAAATCCTTTATTTATTTTCAATGGTCAAAAGTAGTAAATTTTTTAAGAGGCCCTAACTTTCGCATTAAATGTTAAATATGTCAAAAACTATGACACATGTCTTGATAATATAATGGTGCTGATCATAAAATTTAATGTAAAAGTCAGATAATGTGTCAAAATAGGGTCATTCCATTTTAAAAAAACAAAGATGGCGTCAAGATATAGAAATTGCTATCTTTTAGCAGGCAGGTATTTGTTTAACATTATTCAAGTAAGACGTGTAGACAAGAACACAAAGCTGTTTAAACAAAAAACTATAACAGACATATATAACAACAAATAAAGTACTTTAACTTCAGCTTCATCATCCAAAACTTCTGTTACGAGACATACATATTTTGTAAGTTTTCTTCTCTCCATAAAAATTTGGTAAAACAAAGTCGACATGTTAAATTATGAAAATTTGGTTTTCATTATTACTGATTGTTTGGTTTTTTCTCTGTTTAGAGGTTAGGAGTTTACATATAATTTTAGTATTCAGCAATCAAATCTATTTCTGCCTCTAATTCTAAATCGAAATCATCGAACTCAGTTGTTCTGTCACTGCTAGAGTCACTTATCCAAGAATCTAGGTCACTTTCGTCTATACTCAGTTTACGTTTCTTCTTCGTTTAAACATTTTTTCCTTTTTTTGTAAATTTGCTTTTCTAGTCATGTTGTTCGAAATTGTGTAACATCTTTCTGCATTATTACTTCTGCTTCCCCGTAAACTCGCTTTCTAGTTGCTTTGTAGGAACTTGATCTCGTTTCACTAATCTTAGTAAGACTTCTTGAAAACCAGCTCCAGATTTATGCGAGTTACTGTCATCTTATCCTTATCCGTCCGTCATCTTGAGCACTGGATGTGGAAGGCATCATTTGATGATCAATATCTTTTATGCTAGATGTTAACTATGGTCAATGGTTTTCTGAGTTTGAGTAGACTTCCATGTTTGAAAAATTGCTGGATGAAATAATTCTACGGGTATAACATGTCTATTAGTTGGGCAAATTCCAGCTTCAACAAATCCATGTATTATTATTTTTGGCTGAGTGTCCATCTATATTTTGCCTATTAATTATGAAAACATACGTTTCGGAATCTGAACACTTATATTTTTTCGCTGGCACTCTACCAACTTATCATCCCAACAAGTTTTAAGAAACTTAAGCACAGACGGTATAAGTAAGTGGTTGATGTGCGGTAAAAGTTTTGAAACGACTATCTCATTTTTTATTGCAGTTTTAATAATATCAACACTTAAATGACTAGCATAGCCGTCGTAACATACTAAAACTGGCCAATCATCGGTTAAATGTTTAATGCACCTTTTTTCAAAATAATTCTTAAAAAATAGTGTTCTCCATCCATCCGTTAACAGTTGCCGCATATGTTGGCACAATTTAACTGATCCCATACATTCTTTCCCTTAAAAAATATTAGTGGAGGTGCCTTGTCGCCAGTTGCACTATAGCACATTAAAATAGTAGTGTTTTGTTTTCGGGACCACTTCTTGTACAAATTGACAGTTGTGCTTTTTGGCCAACAATTTTTGTTTTAGAAGGATCCAAACCGAGCTTTCCAAAATTATTCAAATTTGAAATGGTTCATTCTCCAATCCAAGTTTAGCTTTTCAAGCAAATCAAAATAGCCATAAATTAAAAAAGGGTCAACATTTTCCTTCCGAGTTTCCTTTGGTGGAGTTTTAAAGAAAGATGTCTACGATTAAAGTTTAAAACCCAACATTCGAGAGATTCCATGTTTAAACTGTGTGGTTTTGTTTAAAGTAATCAAAGACGATTTGTGTTTCTTTTCTATACCAAACAACGAAACAGTCAGTTAGTCGAGTAAAGTCTGTTCTCCTACCACAGCTTGAATTTAATTGATTATCTCTTCGTCCTTTCATGTAATCAGCAAGAAATTTTTAGGTATTCTTGTATTAGAACATCTGTTTGTTTTAATTTACGCTAAAATACGTTACTATGCTTTTGATTTTATAAATAGGTAATGGTTGCTTATGTTTATAAAAACGATGTTTAGTCTGTTGTTTATATTTATATAAAAATGTGTATTTGAATTTTTTCATTCTGAGTTTATAAAAACATCTTCTTTCAAAACCTACAAGAGTTTAATTTATAAAAGCTTATAGGCACAATGTTGTGGAAATGATAAGAAAGCGTTGCATTAGTAAAAAGAATTATGAAGAATAAGACATAACTAAGAAAAGGAATAATGGCGCAAATGGGGTAAAGAAGTATTACATAGAAATTTTAAAAGGCAAAAATTATCACAATTATAAGTTTAGAATGGAATTAGCATTGAGGAAGAATTAAATATTGAAAGAACATCAACAGAAAAGAAGAAATAAGAAAAAATAAGGAAAGATAACAAAACTAAATCGTTTGTTACGGTTCAAAATACTCGAATCCGGACGTGGGTCGCGGGAGTTGCGCGTTGCGACGACAATCAAATTCACCGCGCATGCTACGATTTTCCCATTGGTGGATCGGTTTATTCGGAATTTTTAATTAAAACGACGGGCAAACATCTTGGGAGTTTCTCTTCCATTTGGGCGGTTGGCGGTGCT
This sequence comes from Abscondita cerata, assembly GCA_030710515.1. NCBI lineage: Eukaryota > Metazoa > Arthropoda > Insecta > Coleoptera > Lampyridae > Abscondita > Abscondita cerata. The sequence goes on from JALBCR010002566.1 coordinate 134,838, forward strand.
TCACAAAGCTAAAAATTACATGTAAAATTTCAATGTGGCTTCAATAATTGCAGATAATTAGTGTGAAAGTATAAACCCGACCGATTACGTCGTAAGTGTTTTCTTTGCTATTTCTTTGGTTTGTTTAGTGGTTGTGTTAATTGCTAATTACAACGTATGCTTTAGCACGTATCTTGACCTCATACTCTACTTATATCTTACTGTCTGGATAATTCCTGGGGGCGCTGGAACGAGCAATTAGAAATCCTATGTTACACAAAACGTGCCGGTTATCACGCTGTCGCCGACCTCGAAGCTGCACGGCCGATTATACTTCAGCGGTTGTGGGTCGCGCACGCTGCGTTCCTGTTATTACGAAGGCAACGATCTGCTTCCAGAGCTGTGTCGTCTCATCCTCCTCAGAGAAATCCTACTGATCTTCTAGTAGCTGTCAACTGGCTGTCGTTAGCAAGGACCTTCCTTATCAGAACTACATGCATCAGTACACAGCTAAGTTATTGTTTTAAGAAACCTATTCACTTTGCATGCGTTCGAAACTCAAGTACACGTGACATCAAGCGGTTGAATCCCTAGTGTTAAGCGAATTGTTATTCAGGGTAGTCTCCATCTACCGACGCTCGGTGTTGTTTTCACTAGCACTCTCAGAGCTGAGGCGCTGTAAATTAAGTGGGTGAAGCTAAAACAAAAGGCTTTTGGGTTGGCGGAAGCTACGTTCCGTATTAGAACGAGTGTAATACTAGTTTTTAAGTCACCGTGTGTAAGTGACGTGTGTACGTCGAGTTTCCTTAATCACCAATCTTAAATTGGTACGCTACTTTTAATTTGGGGTTAACAAACAAAAACTTAACTGAATTGTCACATATTTGAACGCGAACTCTAATTAATTGGTTGTTGCTAATGCACGCAAGTTTCATGCGACAGAATCTCTCATTTCTCCCAGTTCTTTAAATATTTTTAATTGTATTTGCTATATTTATATGTGTTTTGTCTCTCTGATTTGTGTTCGTTGTAGCGTAGTAGAACTTAAGTAAAACCTATTGAATTCCTGTTGGTCGGTTTTATTTCTCTCTGTTACCCAGCAGGTGGCGCCTTATTACGCAGCAGTTTAATTCTTTTAAGAAAAATGCCAACAGTTAATTAGTAACGACATGTGTGTAATTAAGAGGTGATAGCGCTATTCTAAGCTGACAGCATTTTAATGCTTGAAACACACGTGTTGATAAAGCCAAGTAAAACTTGTACAGAAGCATCTTATTATGAGTTCATCAGAGGTGTATAATTAAGTGCGGTATACAACTGTACAAGACGGCGGTTCAGTCTTTTAAATTTGTGTGAAATGAACATAAGTAGAAATGTGTGTCGTAGAGCATGTCGTTAAAATATTGACACGTATGAATGGTATAAACTACAAGAAAAGACAACAGTGGTTGCAATTAACTGTTGGATTTTCTTAGTTTATACTATTCATACGTGTCAATGTTTAACGAGATGTCTTACGATTGTCACATTTTATTTAATTCTTTAGTTCTCTCAAGGACGTCCCCATCTACTACTAAGCCGGACACTTCTGTGCTAACTATTGCAAATACAGGATCTTCCATGAATTTAGTGCGCAACTTGAGCCCAATATTATTGTTCTTTCTTTTCTAGGTTGCATAAGCTAGAGCTGTCACTTTATTTTACTTCTTATTATTTGTAAACGCAAACGTTACACGTTAATTGTTCAAAATGTAGATGATAATCAATAAGAATGTTTGAGAGGAAAACAACCTGCCTTTCAAATGCAGAAAATTCCTTCAAGTAAACCACGAGAAGAAAGTGTTACCTGACAATTGTTTTTAAAACGGAAATTGTTATAATCCTCTGCAGAACATGAATGTTAAAATTTGTGTAAGAATTTGAAGAAGTATTTGAATAAAAGTAAACAAGTGAAATTAAATGTGAAGATAAAGGAAATGTATTTTGGTTTTCTCAACTAAGTAAAAAACTGTAGTATCTGTTAGAAACTTGAAATGTCAAGTCTACATAAGATTATTTTGAAAATGAAACAGTAAAATTACATAGATTGTTAGAGATAGGTGTTAGAAAGAATCTTACAAAAATTTCATTTAAATTAATAACGTCAGAATGTTTGATTATTGAAAGTGACAAGGATGAATTAAAAAAAATGGCATAGGCGGTATTCACATATTGGTTTTACAGGATTAAGAAAAATAATTAATAAGAAAATGGTGATAGGTATAGATCAAAACATAAATAGTCAAAAAGTTGAATTTTGTGAACCTTGCACTATCGGTAAAATGACACGATTTCCATTTAGTACTAGAACCAAAAGCAAGAGAATATTAGAAATTATACACACGGACGTTTGTGGTCCTATATCTCTCAACATCGTATGATGGAAGTTCTTAGTTTTGTGACATTTATAGATGACTTTTGAAATTTTTACGATTATATATTTAATAAAACAGAAACGTGAAGTTTTCGAAAAATTGAGAAAAATTTGTACAAATGGTTGAATCCAAATTTGTCTGAAAAATATCAAAACTTAGATGTAATAATGGAGTTGAATATTCCTCTGCAGAACTTAATTAATTTTTGTAAGCAAAAGGGAATCATTTTGGATTATACTATTTCGTACACTCCACAACAAAACGGTAAGGCTAAGAGAAAAAATAGAAGTCTTGTTGAAAGAGCAAGGGCAATATTATCTGATTCTGGTATGCCTAAACATTTTTGGGGAGAAGCTATGTTAGCAACGAATTATGTTATGAATAGAGGAATTTCTGCTAATTTAAATTTAACACTATCTGAAATTTGGTACAATGTTAAGCCCGATGTCGGCAATCTTAGAATCTTTGGATGCATGGCTTATAGTCATATACCGAAAGAGTTGAGGGCTAAATTTGATGCGAAGGATCAGCTATTGTTTAATGTTAGGTTATGCTCCAACTTGGAACATAGAAAAACAGAAATTAATCATTCGTATGGATGTCGAATTTGATGAAAATAACTATCATTTTAAAAATAGTAAGGTGAAAATAGATTCTAATGTAGAAAACTCAAACGAAAATGAAATTGAGAATAAAGAACAATAATTAGATTCAAATAACGATTCAGATGTTTTGACTGAAGATAGCTTAGTAGTAACTAATAGAAAAAATAAATGAAAATTTTGTTTTTATTATTGATTTTTCATGTAGGTTGTGCTACATGAAAGTAACTCATATTTTAGCGTACAATCCAAATATACAAAAAAATAGATGATTCCATTTAAAATAAGAAAGTTGGTAGCCACTTCCTGTGTAACCGGAAGTGCTAGAAGAACTGAAATATTTTAATTAAATAGAACTTTTTGAGCAATCCCCTATTCCAAATTTTTAAACAAATATTTCAACGGGAAGTCCATAAACTTCTAATGAACGGGTTAGCTGAATCACCCTGTATATATTTTCCACAAGGTGTAGATTACAAGAAGAATAAAGTCTTAAAATTGCAAAAATCACTTTATGGACTAAAGAGTCGTCTAAATGTTGGAACCATGAAATTAATACTTTTTTGTTAAATATTGGATTCACTAGATCAGAATAGTAACAAAGTGTATTTAATTATGTATGTTGATGATATAATTTTGGCAGGAGTAGATTTAGATCAATTAACCAAATTAAGGGTAAAATAATGAAAGGGTTTTTAGTAAAAGACAAAGGTATGCTTAAATACTTCTTAAGATTAGAGATATTCCATGATAGGAATAAGGGCCTATTAAAAATTCATCAATCACGATACATTAAGAATATTTTGAAACGGTTTTATATGAATGACTGTAAAGGTACTAGTTTACCAATACATCCTAAATTGAAACTTAATATATGCACTGATGAAAGTAAAATGACGAAAAATTCTATTCAAAAGCTCGTGGGATGTTTGTTATATTTAATGTCGGGAACTAGACCTGATATTTGCTTTGCTACAAATTTTTTTAGTCGTTTTCAGAGTAACGCATTCGATGAGGTTTGGAATCAAGCAAAACGAATCTTAAAATATCTAAAAGAGTACTGTAAATTTTGGTTTAGAATATAATCGTGCTGATCGGGGTGGTGACACGCAAGACAGAAAATCTGTGACCGGTTTTGTATTTAAAATTGGCAATCTTATATTAATATGTTATGTCGTTAGTGTGAACGCACACCTACTCTCGATTCATTTTCAAATCTATACGAAAATCAACCTTTTTTCAAATTCGTCTCACATTAGAACGGCTTAAGATATTTTTGTTTCGAAAAAGTTTCGAGTTTACGTAAGATGTGTCTTTATTTTCGATTTAGATTTTTTTTGTACGAGGGCATCTTCGAGGTTTAAAAAAATGTTAAAAATAGTCAAAAAAATTTCAAACAAATTGAGCCGTAAGTTGACCACAACTCGCTTATTTACGGACCGATTTTCAAAATTCAAAAGCATCATACGCGGATAAAGAAATAAATTTTTTGGCCGTTTCAGTTTTGTTAGACCTCGCGTGTTTCAAAAGTTATAAGCGAAAAACGTTTCCGACAAAATTTCATTCGAAAACTAAAACGGCCATAATTTCGAAATTATAACAGATAAAAAAATTTATTTAAAAAAACGTTCCTTTTATGACCCTATCACATAATGTTTAAAAAAATTTATCATTTTTAAAAATTTTTTTTAGGAATTTTACACGTTATACGAATACTGTAATTTTTATAACTCCGGAACCATATTACGTAAAAACACGAATAAAAATCAAAATATTCGTAATTTTGCAAATTTTCGAATGGTTTAACTGTAGAGGATTCAATTTCACCCAAAAAATCTTCGTATGCACGAACTTGATGACTCACACACGCGTAACTGCGAGCGTTATGCGAACCAAACAGTCAATTTCACCTAAATAAACTTTGTTGTATTACGTTAAAGCGGTCGACCAATAAATCCGCTTCTAAATATTTTTTAATAAATAATTTCTATTCGGACTACATCCATATCTTCTATATTAATATGTTATGTCGTTTGTGCGTCCTCACCTACTCTCATTCGTTGCGAGCGCACAACTGAATACTCTCGACTCATTTGTACGAATTCACATAGAGTACATACTCTGCATTCATATTGATTACTCAACTGATGAATGTTAATGTAAGTGCTAATTATTGTTCATGACTGTCTGCTCTTTAGAAGCTAATTTATTTTTGTGACTTAACGCATGCGTAGCATGCTGGCTTTAAGTCTAGTAATACTGTAATATGGGCCAATAAAAGCAAAAATTGCGTTTCACTATCTAAAACGGAGGCAGAATTAGTAGCTTTAAGTCATACTGTAAAGGCATGTTTGTGTGATAAACAAACTTTTGTTTGATTTAGCTATTATAATTTTGAACAGATCACACATTATGAAGATAACCAGGGGCTTTTTAGCTTTAATAAAAATCCGTAAAATAATTGTCATTAATAAAACATATGGATTTAAAGTTTAATTTTCATTTGTAATCATTTCAGAAAATGGAATTATAGTATTAGTTTATGTTAGTACTGAAAGCCAACAGATAAATTATTACAGTGTTTAACTTGTATCGCGTTTTGCAAAATTTAGGGGAACTGTTGGCTTAAAAGATTTTGCGCGGAGGATGTTAGAACATCTGTTTGTTTTAATTTACGCTAAAATAGTTACTACGCTTTTGATTTTATAAATATGTAATAACAGTGTGGTTGCCTATGTTTATAAAAACGATGTTCATATTTATACAGAGTGGGGCACTATCAACGAATTATTCGAGATTATTTGAAACCACATTTTAAAAATATTTTCCATTGTATAGAGTGCTCCAGAAACACGTACCTATATCAAAGTTGGGTTATTTTAAATGGAACATCCTATATTTTTTTCATTTTTAATTTTCATGAGTAAAATAATGTATGTTCTTTAACATAACCCTATACCATACTTACATTTTTCTGAGATAAATCGATTTTACTTGATTTACGAGACCCTCCAAAAATGCGCAATAATTTCAAGATAAATAAGAACAAGCAACTTTGGTTTACACCACCTTACCAGAGCCTTCAACATCTCTTTTGCTATTTACTATTATGTTATGATGTACAGAGTGTTTTAATACTACTGCATAACGCTAACGACTTTAAAACTTAAATAACTTGTTTAACTTAAATAGAACACCCTGTATTTCTGTAGCTTGTTGGAATCAAGAACTAGTTACCTTTCAATCGGATTAGTGTTACAACCCCTAACTCTGAGTTTTAGAGATATTTTAAAATTTGCTATTTAAATAATTTGCAATTTACTGAATTTAAGTTACCTGTGAGATATCAGTAAAATAAACATTATTTTGCAAACATTTTAATGTAAGCCAATCCAATTTAAAAAATTTATTTTTTTTCAGAACAAAATAAGAGAAATGTGCTCTTGATTTAGGTCAGGGTCTAAGAGTCAGTCGAATCACGCCCACCTGTCAAGTTAAAACAACAGCAACCGTTATTAGTTTCAGCAAAAATCGATGACACTTACAGTGGAAACTTATGAAAAAAAATGAAATGAATATTTTTAAATTAAATATTCAAAACTAAAGTTGCAAGATAATGTTCATATTGCTGATATTTCACAGATAACTTAGACTCCAGTACATCGTAAATTTGTTAAACTATCAAATTTTAAAATATCTCGAAAACTATCATAGTTAGGGGTTGGTAACCTAATACCGACTAAAAGGTAATTAGTTCAACCTTTCAACAGACTACAGAAATTTAGTGTCCTATTTAATTTAACAAGAATTTAAGATTTAAGTCGTTAGTGTTATGCGGTAGTTATTAAAACACCCTGTACATCATAACATAATAGTAAATATTGCAAAGAGACGTTGAAGGCTCTTAGTAAGGTGGGTAAACCAAAGTTGCCTGATTTATCTTGAAGTTATTGCATTTTTTGGAGGGTAATGCAAATCAGGTAAAAATCGATTTATCTCAGAAACGGAAGTAAGTAGGTATAGAGACTTGTTAAAGAACATACATTATTTTTATCGTAAAATTCAAAAATAAAAAAAAAATACACGGTGATCTATTTAAAATAACCCAACTTTGATATGGTACGTGTTTCTAGAGCACCTGTACAATCCAAAAATATTTTTAAAATGTGGTTTCGAATAATCTTGACATACGTATGCCTTAAAATTTTAACATTATTTGTAGTTTTATTGCTATAGAATAATTCGTTGGTAGTGCCCCACTCTGTATAAAAAATAATGTATTTGAATTTTTTCAATCTGAGTTTATTAAAACATGTTTTTTTTCAAAACCTACAAGAGTTTAATTTATAAAATTTTGTAGATCTTGCTAGCTCTGTAAGCAACGATAACGTAATGAAAGATATACCCGGTAAAATGTTGTGTATTAATAGATAGCAGTATCTACCACAATCCGCACCCTAAAACGCATTTGCCCCACATTACCTTACATAGTTTTCAGTTTCCAATTGGGGCATTGCCAATTTTTTCAATTATTTTATTTGTTTGCAAACTAATGTTTTCATACATTGAATTCGATATCGTTGTCTGGTTAACGCAATTACATAAAAAGAACAGTTTGTGTAGAAAAAGGTAAGAACTACATATCGCATAGTTGAAGCAATAAATAGAAAAAAAACAATGTAGGTAATGATTTTCCTTACCTTCAAATCGTTCGCAATAATACATTTTTCTGTGTAGGGCTTTGCTAGTATGTTATTCAACAATTTACTTTAAATAAGTAGTGTAATATTTTAGGTTCTTAAAATTTTGTTATTAAAAATATTAGTTTGGATCTATGTTCTTCTGCAATTTTTAGTTAATTTAATTTATTGTACTTAATTACTATCTGTCATTTCAACAAAATAACGACACCGGCTTATTCTACTTGTTTCTCTAGGTAGTTTTAATTTTATACATGGACTTGAAATCAGACCACTTTATGTGTTAAAAACAATGTATTCTTACCTTCCACCTCAAGTTTATATAAAAAATGGCGCAAGCTGCATTAAAAGACTTATGAATGAATAAAAAATGCAAAAAGAAATATATAAATTAAGACTTTTTGTTTGACATTAAGAAAAAAAGTAAATAAATTATTAAATACACACTTACTTTCCTTATTATATCTTGGAAATTAAAATTAGGACATATTTCGCAGGGTGCCAGACAAGAATAGCAATTTCCTTTGGTAAAAAAGAATGTCGCTTATAAACTGCTGCACTGGAGAGTACTCTTCTCCGGGTTCTCTGTAACAAGATAATTTACATATTTTTACAGCGATGTCGAATTAGCATGTGTATTGCATTTTGTAGCAACATAAACACTATGTTGATACACTATGTATGTTCGTGTATGAATTAAAACATTACCGAAATAATTTATTAGACAAGTTGTTCGATGCATTACCATATATCATATTGTAAACACTCACATTGTCAATTTACAAACATCTAAGGTTCTGCTTTGTTTGAAGTTTCTCAAGCAAGCATGATTAGCACGTTCTGTGTATATTATGCAAAGCATATTTTGTAAAATATACACACGGTACGAGATATTAATGATAGTGATTTATATTACAGCATCAATAAATAAATAGTTGTAAATCAAAACCAAAGCTAAACTAGTATCCCATTTATCAAGAAATTATTTAAACATTTGACATTCTCAATTAAATGATAATGAAATTTTAGAATACACGCTCAATTTTTTAGTAGATTAATAGGCCCAGTGTCAATCTTAACGTTACTAATGAATCGTTTACATTAATTCTAATATGTTTGAAAAAAATTGTTCAATGCTACGAATGAATTCTTTGGATGACGAGGAACATTTGTGCCTAAAAATGATATCGGTTAAAATTTTTGCTAAATTTCGAAAAAATGTATTTTTACCTTTATGGATTACGTAGGAAAACTATAAGATTGTGACGGTATTATTTCGCAAATAATTTATAGACCAATTTCTCCCTACAGTATAGACAGCCGTGTTTACACTCATGCGTTTGAATATGAATTTTTGTATTGAAAAAGTTTCTGGGGATTTTAGTTATTTGAAATTACCAGTCCCGATAATTTATCTGCATTTGCTCGCAAAAGTTATACCTCATTTCCTATTTACTGACTGTCGTGAAAAGTTGTACATGGAAAGTGCTGTCTAAAAATTTAACAATTAAACATGTGTTTTGTAATATCGATTGGAGTAAAATCATCCCATTCAAATTAGAGAATAAGTCTTCGGCTACTGTTTCTATTTAAGTACCTCATTTTACTTTCTTTTGTTTTAATAAAATATTTGCTATCACGAATTCTATTGATTGCAGGCACTTTTTTTTGTGGTTTTCCTCTTTGGCTTCTTCTGCTGGTCACTTCAGACGTACTCCGTTTTTAATTAATTAATGGATATTTAATTATGGTTATGCTGGCAAGAATAATAATCCGAAAATTATAAAATATCGAAGTAGGTCTGGTATTATCACCAACGTTGGAATTTCAATCTACCTTGGGACCGCCTTCTGGTCAAGGACACCACCCAAAATAAGCCTGTTATCTAGTCCAATTTGGTTTTTCCTTTTCTTCAATGGATAATAAAATATTAGATTTGGATACGAGAGCTGTCACATCTACCGATTAACTGTCGAACACCCAAGACTTCCTATTTATACAAGCTAAGTTAATTCTTTTATGCATGCCATTCATAAATTTTGTCGCGTTGTATGTATACATACCGCGGCGTGAGTTTAGCAACGTACTTTTTTTGCGCTGTATAGATAATTTTGTGAACTAGAAAGATCTTTCCAAGTACCTGATTAATTTTGTGCGCTTTGAAACTATTTAAATAATCGGCCAAGGTCCGGTACTCTCCGTAATTGTTGTCAAGTACATTCCGAACAATATTCCGTGAACTCGGTGAATCGCTTGCATGGAAAAATCGGTGCTACGACTGTCAAAGGTGTATAATACGCTAACCTATTTGGGGCGTTTGTGCCTCAAATTGTATTATCTGCCTCAACTCGCCTCGTAAATTATTATTTTATTATTATATTTTTGCTATTAATTTTTAAATGATATTATCTATTGTTGTGTCGATGTGTTTCTATGTGTGTTAATCGAACTCTAGTCGCTATAATAATATACATATTTCTATCCACGTACGGTTTGTTTCTGTGTCTACGAGTTCCTAGTAGCTTGATATATCTCTTATACGTAATCCTAGGTGGCGCCTTATAAATTTCAAACGATTCTAAATAAGCCCACGACCACTTCCGACTAAGAGGAGCTGCCGGCCAGGCTTTCTAGCACTGCTATATATATTTTTTTTTGAGTTTGTTTACAAATAAACCGTAACAAGATACAAGTGGATATTTATTAATCCGACAAACGTTTTGAAGAGCGGTATCTGACTATCAGATTTGTCGGATTACTGCTATAAGATCCCCTATAGTCCAGATTTTTTTCAAAAAGAGTACTTTGTAATCCAACAAATTACAGATCAAAATCATCGGAATTCTATCTGAACTACAAATCATACTACGGATGTATGTCGGATTTAGTAAATTAAACAACACCATAGAAAGCTTACGTTTTATTATAAAATTAAAGTCACTATAGTATTTTCGCTGTAGCTTTGCGGTTAAGTGATTAGGGATTTCCACTTGCAAACTGTATGCTTCAATATTTGTGAAAGTCAGTGGTACTTAAAATTTCTACATAGGTATTCGTCATTAAAATTGCAATTGGCTAGGAATGTTATTTTCATTTTCCCTTATCACTAATGAGCTTGTTATTGTTATTATTAGAATAAATAAAGCAATTAGACGTCGCTTCGGCCACTCGTTGCAAGAACGTTCTTCTTTATTGATTACGTGTGTTTAAGTGTTTATCTCAAAAAATGCCCGGTGAAGTTTTAAACTCTCAATCTCAAATGTTCGTAATAAAATTATTACAATATTTTGAACAAGAGAAAGAAAACGGCGGTCCCTTGATTTCCGTGCTGTCTGTACAACAGGTAAGTGAATTATAGCAACTTTGTGTGCAACTATGTTAAAAATGAACTATTTTAGAGAGTGAGTGATGCTTTGAGTGTTTCGTTAAGAACTGTACAAAATGTAAAGAAGAAATACAACGAAAATCCAATACTACGCACACCAAATAAATCTCGCAACAAAAGAAAGCGAAAAACGATTGATGCTTCGCACGAAGTCAAAAACCGTATTAAATCATCGGTCTATACTATGTACGCGGAAAAAAAATATCTTTCCTTGAGCACACTACAAAAGTTTTTGGCTGAAAGGCATGGACACGAAGTAAAACAAACAAGTTTGTTCCATTTATTACGGATATGTGGATTCGAATACAAAAAAGATGACAATAGACGTGCTCTTTGCGAACAATCTCACATTGTAGCGTTAAGAACCACGTTTCTGGATTCATATGCAGCCAACTATAATTTGCCAACACCTCGAACATTTGTTTTCTTAGATGAAACTTGGATTTTTCAAAAAGGTACGTACGTCTCTGATGGATATATTTTTTCATAATTCTTAATATCATTTAGTAGGTGGTATAAAACGATCCTGGCAAGATGATTCGATAAAAAGTGTTCGTAAATTGCAGACTGAGGGAAAGCGGTACATCGTTGTCCATGCCTAATGCAGATTTAGTATTTTCAACAAAGAAAAAAACGGCGGATTATCATGACAATATGTCCGGGGATTTGTTTAAAAATGGGTTTGTGATAAATTATTACCCAATTTGGATCCAAATTCAATAATTGTTATGGACAATGCACGCTACCATTCTACCATAGAAGAAAAACAGCCTTCTGTTACGTGGAAAAAACAAGAAATAAGAGAGTGGTTAACGAAGAATAATATTGTATTTCCTGATAATTTCCTTAAAAAAGATTTATTAGATTTGGCGAAACAACACCGAAAACAAAACGTTTACGCTATCGACAAACTTATTGAAGATGCTGGACATACGGTTTTACGTCTTCCACCATACCATTGCCAATTCAACCCGATTGAGCTAATTTGGGGTATTTGTAAACAGTATTATGATAGGCATATTGGTGAAAACTGTTATACAGACGACAACGTTGAAAAACATGGAAACTGGCCCTGCAGCAAGTAACACCGGAAATATGGTCTAATACGGTTACTAAAACCGAAAACTTAATTATGGATTATTGGCAAAAGCTTCAAAATATTAGGAAGCATTGTGTAGTAAATAATATTGTAATAAACTTAGCAGAAGATGATGAAACTGACAGCGAGAACGAAGACAGTGATAGTGAAAATGACGATGAATGTGGTAATGAGGAGATATCAATATAATGTAACAATTATAAAAATAAATGGTTTAGAACCCTGACTTCTTATTTAAAAGTTTACATTTGAACAAAAGGGAGCTCATTATTCCATTGTCACCAAACAATACTTAATGGTGTTGTTTACCTGTTTATTGCTCGAGGCGATTAGACATGCCCAAAATTTTATAATACTATAAAAGTTACAGAAAATAATAACTAAACTTTACATAAAGAAATACATATTTGTGTACAAGCAAATGTACATTATCAAATATGTAATTAAAAACTATGAATAAAATGAACCAATCAATTTTTGAAGCATGAAAATATTCATCAATTTTTTTTTGTTTAACATTATAAAACGCGAGACCAAAGTTTCGTTTTCTCAAAAGTAAAAGTTCGTAGTAGGATGGACATTTTCTTCAGCCCATTGCAAACCCAGCTCAAATGCGTTAACCGTATTTTGTGCTATCACTCATGAGTAGTTGCAATTACGTCATCATCATCTTCCTGATTTATTGTTATAGAACTAGAAATCTCGTTTATAATCTCTTCGTCAGACATTTCATGGAAAATATTTTGCTCTCTATCCATATTTCCAAATCTTCCGGATTTATTTGTGTTTCGGCAGCAGCTTGTTCTTTTTCTTCCGAAGTAACACTGATTTGTAGATCGTTGCTAGGAGTGGCGACTATATTTGACCATAATTTTTGCAAGACAATGTAATAGCTGATTGGGGTAATGCATCCCAATATTGACAAAAAGCAAAAACCAAGTCTTTCATGTTGAGTTCTTTTAACATTTTTTCTATTGACTGGTCTTTTGATACGACACTCAGAAGGAAGTTTTTCTTGTAATCTTGCTTGACAAATGATATGCACATTCATTGGCTGAATCAGTGCAGTACAGTTTGGCGGAAGAAACATCGCCGTGATGGATTTGTCCTCTGTTGTAAGTTCATCTTCAGACGGATGACGGGGAGCGTTATCAAAGAGAAAAAATGCTTTTGAGGAAAATTATGACCTTTCAACCATTTTGTAACTTCTGGTACGAAGCATTCATAACCTTTTTTTTTTTTTTTTTTTTATTTTTTTTTTGATTTATTAGATTTTCCAACGACCACTATCTTTTAACGCGTGTGTACCCGCAGCGTTACACATGGTAAATGGTTACACGTTCTTTACTAACTTTTCGTCCAGGTACGGATTTTTCGTTATATAATACAAACGTTTTGTCTGCATTGTATATCTGCGACGTGTTAAGACTTAAATCTCTCACTCTTTGCAAAAACTTAATTCAAACTGTTCTATGGTGGCATTATTCGAAAGTGTTTCTCCTGTAATAGTCATTAAACGTATGCCATGACGACTTTTGAAACGTTCTTTTTTTTTTTTTTTTTTTTTTTTTTTTTTTGATGTTCAGTTTTCTTGAGGTTCTGTCTCTTGCCTGGCCAATAGTGAGTAGTTGGCACAAAGTTTTTAATCTTCTTGTGGTTTTTTTAATATTATTAATTATTTAACAAATTGTAGATGGGCCTACGCCGTATTCACTAGGTAAACTACTGAAAGATTCCTTACGATTTAAGCGATTCAAAATATCACATTTTTCTTTAATTTTCAGTGTTTTGTGCTTTCGCTTCTGGGCTTGTGACGATATCACTAGGTATATACATAATATACAGGGTTTCTATAAATGATTCTCTCATCAGGTGAGTGTTGGAAAACTTAAAAATGCAAATTTGCTACTTAAACAGAATTAATTTATGCTAATATCATCATCTATAAGTTATTTCATCGTTCCATTGTAATTATTATTGCTAGTTGTAATTGTGTTCTTCGTCGTTTATCGTTAATTTAATTGCCAACTTGATGAGACAATCAATTATAGAAATCGTGTACAATGAATAAACAGTAAATAATTAACGCCCACTAAACCTCTCCACTATCACATATGGTCAAATTCAAACTGAGTAATAACAATCAAAACAAAGCGCGTCGAGCCAAACAAGCGTAAATAAAATTGCGTTTTAGAAAAAAAATGGTTCAAACAAAAGCTATAGACAATAGAATTTTCAACAACTTTTGTTCCTTAACTTTTTTTTGTAAAATCGATATTGATGGAGATATTGTTACAACAATTATTGTTACGTGATTGTGAATACTAGGGCGGGTAAGAGTTGGCAATGTTTAGGTTTTAGTGGTTTTCTTAAACCTTAAAGTAAATGCTTTGCCAAGACAAACCAATACACTATTGCACACGGTTTTGTCACCACACTATACAGGTTTATACTGATCTTCTGGGGCACCATACATAACACTTACATCACAATACAATATTTGTATAATGTACCAAACAAATAAATAAATAAATAAACGTGATTGTTATATCTCAGTGGTTACTATCAGATCAAAAAATAGTTTAAACAAAAAATGTGTATAATTAAATTATAAACAACTTTCATTTAAAACAAAAATGTGTCAAATTTTGAGATCCTTAGATAATTGATTTATCACATACAGGGTGTTCAAAATTTAATGAACAATTACATTATTTTCCAAGTTGAAAAAGTTTGTTTATTATTGGATGGTTGGATACAGAATTTGATTATGCATCGATTTGATATAATATCTCCTATACTTATTTTTTACTGTTTTCTTGTTAATCCATATTATTTGTCAAATTACGATAAAATTCCAAAATCCGATCTAGTAAGCCTTGGTTCTTACAAGGATTGAAGCAATGTTGTTGATTTTATGTCTAAGTAGTATTAATTCACAGATTCGTGAGATAATCTAGTTACAGTTTTAGTGATTTTTTAATTTTGTTCAGTACAGTTTATAATGAAGAATATTCAAGAATACTCCAATAATGATTTGTTAAATTTGATTTATTCGCAAGGTGAATGTGGATGAATTGTCAGGCAAACATTATTTAACGAACGATATCCTGACCTACCAACAATTGCGCCCAGAAAATTTCTAAGAATGAAGCCCATATTAGGTAATGTACATAACGAGGTAAATGTATTGGCTTATTTCCAAGTTTGGGTATTTCAAGAGCATCAATTTATAGAATAATAAGGAAACATAAAATGTATCCGTTTTCTAGGACACTTGTTCATGGATTACGTCTTGGTGATTACGCAAGACGACTTAACAAAAAAGTCCAAAGATTAAAGATTTCTTCGTAAGATTATGTGGACTGATAAATTAAAATTTAGCAGGTCAGGAATTGTAAATTGTAAAGAAACATAATCACCAGGACCACTTTAATTTTAATGTTTTTGTTTAATTATGGACAATAGAGTGACATCTCAAGTATACGATGAAAATTTGATTGGGGCTAGATATGTAGAGATACTTAGAGGATTTATTAGTGATTTTTAAATACTTTACCTCTATGTGATAGAACAAACAGTTGGTATCAGCTGGATGGTGCCCTAGCACATTCCACTATAGCTGTACACCAGAAGTTGGCCTTAGTTTGAGGATCGGTGGATTGGCCCATAGGGACCCTGAAACTGGCCTTAGACTTCCCAATTTGACTCCGTAGATTTTCACTTCTGGGGCCGTATAAAAGAACTTCTGTACTCTAGGTCTGTACACACTAGAGAGGAGTTATTGAACCGTATTCACGAGGCGTTTACTAATCTAAGTCTAGACGAACTTTGGAGGTTTGTGTATCAAAGCGTACATAACCGTGTTATTCAGTGTTTGAGCCAAAATGGCGGTCGTATGGAACACTTATTGTTGTGATTTCGTTTACATTCATTTATAATTTATTCTCATAATTTTCCAGGTTTTTCATGTTATTTATTTGTTATTACGCTGTAGGTTTTGTTATGTTCCTATTGTGTTTTCATGTTCTAATTAAAATAATTTCTTCCTTTAGTCATGTTCAAGGAGTTGTTTCAATTTCTGACAAAAATCACATTAAAATGGAAAATAATAAAGCTATTTTACGTTTAACTTCATTATTTTTGACTTAAACTGTATGAAATTTAAACAATAATGCATCCATTCTAGATAAACGGGTTAGTATTTTCAAATCTTCCAAAAGTTTTCAAATTTTGATAAGAATGAACCTTTTTCAGTACCTGCTAACTTTTTTAAAAATCCAAATTTTTCTGTTTTGACTAAACCAAATTGTAGATATGAACTGACAGTAAATAATCACTAACAAATTAAATCTGGTATTACATAACCTGGTCCCAATAATAAAAACTTTAATTTCACGCCGCAACACAGACAGCAATTCAAAGTTTTTATTAATTGGAACGAAGTTAAATAATTAATAGGTATAATTTGTTAATGATTATTTACTATCAATTCATATCTACATTTGGTTGCAATATTTTAAAATGTTAAATTTTGAGACATTTGCGTAAAAATTAACGATTTCTAACTTTAGAGGAATATTTAATTGATATCATGGTGAGCAATCTTTTTTGAAATATTAATATTATTTTAAATGATAATATGCCATACTATTCTTCTATCTCTCCACAAAGATTGGTTGGCGCAAAGTCAATATAACTTAAACCGAATATAATGAAAATAGTGCAAGACTTCAGTTGCCTATTAAGTATATGGTAGGCCGCTAGTAGATCAACGATTTGTTAAGGTAAATATGGATGGGTTGAACTTAATAAAATTCCAAAATTTGCACTATGGAATTTTTACATTTTACATAGCCTAAAATAAACACTGCCATATTTTTGGGTATCTAAAAAAAGATTTGCCAACTTTAAGCTCATTGTATACACAATGTAAAAAGAGATAAGGAAGGAGAAAAAAAAAAACAACATTTTTAGTTAGAGAAATAGTTATGCCAAAGTAGCGGTTCAAAGTAAAAAATTAAAACTGTTAAGTTGATATCAAACAATGGTATCTTATGGTATGTCCGAATTAAATTTGACAAAATTTAGATTGGCGATTTTAATTTTTAAGTACTTGACAGAGTAATTTGATTTAAACGATAATTTGGTTTTATCAGTTTTAAAGTAAATAAAAAATATTGTGCAATAATTTTGAAAAAATTTCAAAAGTGTGCAGTGTTTTTTCATGTAAAAATTTTCACCTAAATTTTATGAAAACGTGTACTTTAAAATATAACTGTTAAACAGAAACCTATCTCCAATCCGGAAGGATTTAACCTACAGTATAAAGTTAATTAACTTTTAAATTATTTTGAATTTTTGTTCTACGAATTTTCTAAAGTTATAACAAATTATTCAATTCTAACTTACAAAAGAAATAGTTTGATTGTATTGAGACTATTGGTATTCGAACTACAAATTTTTTTCAATGTTTTGACTTGTCCAAGAATTTTAAAAAATCTACACACGGGTCCTCTAAAATATCATAGACATAACTGACGATCAATTTTTTAATTTTTTAAGAAATAAAAAAATGTATAGAACAAAAATTCAAAATAATTTAAAAATTAATTAACTAAATTCTTCTGAATTGAACAAGGGGTTCAGAAATAAAGCACTATTTTAGTCTTCAATTTTCAGCTACGTTTCGAGAACTTTTTTAATTGAGTATCCTTCATCAGACTTTTATTGACTTCTAATAAGAAACGTCTCGATTTAATACGAAATATTTTAACAATGAAAATTAACACAAATAGTCCCCAAAGTACAATTGAACTGTGAAATGTGAAGCTTTTTGTAAGCCAAAATTAAACATTTTTAAAATAGGTAAATTAATGTCTACGTAATAAGCAACTGTTAGTGCAAGTTACAATAACATCGTGGTCGCCTTTGCTATTCCTATTGTTTAAGGTTGCTTGTTTAGGTATTGATTTACTCATCTCTAAATTTTTAGCCTACAAAATAAACAAAGTTTAAGTTTGACATGTAATCTGTATTTAGGAAGCTTAGAGACCATTAAATTTTAATTTTTAATTTATTAAAAATTCGTTTGACATTTATATATACGAATCTTTAAAGTACACGTTTGTAATTTTTCATGAAAGTTGGGTGAAAATTTTGACAAGAAATGCTCATATTTTTCAAAAATATTTTTATTTATTTTGAAACAGGTAAAACCAAATTTTCTTTTAAATCTAATTATTCTATCAAGTATTTGAAAATTAAATTCGTCATTTTGAATTTTGATAGATCAATAATTTTCAGAAATTTAAATCAGGGATTTTGATAATATTTTAACAGTTTTAGAACCATGAAAATGGCTTTTGAAAATAAACGGTTTTAATAAAAAATGTTGTATATTTTAATATTGTCTATAAATCTTATAAGCTTGGAATACATATTTTGTGAATCCCTGTATAATAAATTCAAAGAGTTGTATAAAAATATGAAAATTTTGTTTCATTTAACTAATTTCATGATTGTTTTATTTTATTTAATTGTGTTTTTTGGTGTGAAGTAACAAAAGGCTCCAAATGACGATTAATAAAAATGTTGCCGTACCCTAGGTATATGGTACAACTATTCAAAATGTTCAGTAAAGGTAAAAAGTTCTAAAAAAAATACTGTGATATATTTTAATTAATTGCACTTGTATATTTTCGTATAACGGAGGATAATAATAACTTATTTTTATTTCAAAAAGTTAACAATTTCTTATTTATTCAACCGCTATTTAGTCAAGTTCTGTGGTTTGTAAAACCAACATTTTACATTAATCCGCTGCCTTCTAAATCCCAACTTTAAGGTGGTTGTCGCACATAAAGCAATAAAAATGGCATTTACATCAGCCTTAAGAAAACGTAATTTAAGGTACGTACATATTTAATTTATCAAGATAAATATTAAGTTGCAGTCCTAATTCGACTGACGCAACTGTAATTACATGAACAAAATTTGTTTTGTAAGAAGGAAAATAGTATTGCTAGGTTTATTAATGGTTCAATGTGTCACTCGTCTTCTGAACTTTAAGAAATATGCTTATCTATAATTATTATTTAAAAAAAAGTATAAATACGTACGGTGTCCAAAAAATTTCGCTGCTACTAATTTCACAAATAGTAACAGCCGGAAAACTAGTATTCCACTCCAGATAAGTAGTTTCAGTCACAAAACTAATGGCATTGTGTCTAAAAGCTTGATAAGACGCATAAAACATTTTAAACATGAAAAATCCGGAAGTAACAAACGCCAGCGTCCATAATAATCTAAAATATTCATATTTAATAATGTATATTTTTTGAAGACGCTAATTACCGAATAAATAGGTTTTGGTTTCCATCAGCTATGTACCGTAAACCGTGAATAGTGGTGTTTTTGAAATAAAATTTTATACTTTTCAAATTAATCATGTTAAAGGTTCAGTTATAAATTATTTTTGAATTTGATATATTTTAGATCACATAAAATGCTTACTGGTAAGATCGAAATGGATTATTATCGGGTTAAAAGCTTTACTTATTGTATGTTTATATACCAGCCAAATCGACGTCATGAAGTAATGTATTTTCCATTAACGTTATCCTTGATCAATACTTAATACAATGCTTTTTTATATAGAAATAAAATATTTGAGAACAAAAGCTTCGTAAATGAATACTGATTGATTCTGTAGACTTGCTTTTATGTAACGATTACGTTGATAACCCAAGCTGTTAAATTAAATTGACGCAGTTTGCTAATTTTTAATTTCTTTGTAAAAAATGTATATGTATTGGAGTCAATGTGTTATTTGCTATTTTGTTAATATTTTCATTATTAAATTATAATTATAAAAAAATTTTATAAAAACGTAGGGAAATGAAAAATAAAGCGTAAACTTGTAAAATTGAAGGTGTTACAATTTGTCTAGCATTGAATCATTAATACTGATTGTTAAGAAATATGTGAGCATTTATACAGGGTGTCCAGTAACTCTACAGACAAACTTCGCGTAGTAATTCTAGACCAAAAAATAAGAAAAAAGTTCTTATAAATTTAAATTTTTTATTTAAATTTAAAAAATATTTATTTTTTAATTTATAATATTTTTTTAAAAAATTTTAATGTATTTTTAAATTTTGAAAAAGGAGGTTTTTTTTTTTTTTTTTTTTTTTTTTTTTTTTTTTTTTTTTTTTTTTTTTTTTTTTTTTTTTGTTTTTGTTTTGTTTATTTGTTTTTTTTTTTTTTTTTTTTTTTTTTTTTGTGTTTGGTCAACATATCTGATAGAACGGTTGATTTGAGGTGGAGGACTGAGCTAAGTATGATCTTCTATACACAAAACTGAAAAGTGAACAAAACTTATTAAATTTAATCGGAAACTAAAAATTATGGCTACAATTAACTTTGAGCATACCACTGTAATAATAATACAATAAAGGATTCAGGAAGGGAAGATCCTGTGCTGAGCAGATATTAAACCTGAAACTCATAATAAGGTACAGGAGACTGAGAGCCAAGGACATACAAGTAACATTTGTGGACTTCAAAAGGCCTACGATTCTATATAGATAGAGAGACACTATTCAATATTTTGGAGGAATTCGGAGCCGATGACAAATCAATTGCAATCACGAAAAACTCTGACAAGCACGCAGTCAAAATTTATGGGAGAGATCTCAGAACCTTTGAGGTCAGAACAGGAGTAAGACAGGGAGATGGCCTTTCCCACTACTCTTCAACTGTGTGCTGGAGAAGGTAAATGAGAGAGTGGAGGAAGAGAATGGAAGAGGAAGGAATTTCCAAAAATAAAGATAGGAAGAAAGAAAGACAACCTTGAAATTGACTGTCTGGCTTTTTGCAGATGATTTAGCAATACTAGCGGAAAAACATGGAAGACGCAAGTAAACAGATAAATATACTCGAAGGAGACAGCCGAAAAGCCGGACTGCAAATATCATATGAAAAGACAGAATTCATGACCAATAAAAAAATGCACCAAGGCAGATTAAAACAAAATATGGGAAAATTAGGGTGGTTAGCAAGTTCAAATACCTAGGAGAACTAATTCAACCAAACACCCTGGACAAAGAAGCGGTCCTGGCAAGAGCAAGAAAAATGGAAATGGCATTTCAGTTGACGAAAAATATATATAATAAGAAGTCCATATCTATAAATGCAAAACTGAGGCACTACAATACGGTTATTAAGCCAGAGGGCCTCTACGCCTCAGAATGCCTTGCACTAAACACGGCCAAACAGTTAGACGAGGTAGAAAAAAGGAGAGAAAAATTATACGGAAAATCCTGGGACCAAAGTATGAAGATGGAAAATGGAAACTGAGAAGCAACAAAGAGATCTACACAAAAACAGAACGAATAACAGACTCGATGAGGAGAAGAAGAGTGACATTCTACGGACACATTAAGAGAATGGATGAAGAAAGACTGACAAAGAGAATATTCAACTATTTCGACAGAAATCCCAAGACACAGATGACATGGATCAAGGAGGTCAGAAGAGACATGGAAGAAATGAAAATTGATGGAGAGGAGGTGGAGAGAAGACAAGAATTCAGAGAGAAGATAAGAAAATTCAAAGGCTATCAAGAAAAGCCAAAAAGAAGACTGGAACTAAGTGGACGGAGGAAAGAAAAAAGCAACATGGAGAAAGAATGAAAGAATACTGGAAGAGAAGAAAGAAGGGAGAGAAGAAATCATAAGTTATTTCACGTGGTCCATAGTTGGCCAAAATCGAAAGAAGAAGAAGAAGAAAGCTTTATTTGTTTTTTTAAATTAACAAATTTATCTGATTAACAAAACTAAAAACTAAACCCATATTAGCACAACAAAATCTGCAAAATAGCATACCACTGTAGATGGCGCCCTCTGCAAGCTGCATCAAAATCAATGAAATATTGAAGTTTCTCGACCACAAAAACCCCCGTGTATCAAATTTCAAGACCATATTCTAATTTCGCCTAATAACCGACAAAAATAAAAATTTTTTAAAACCCTGTAGGTCGTAAACAAACCGTTTCCGGACATGGGTCTAGTCCATAATAATCGTAATAAAACAGATAATAATACGCAATTATAAGTTTTCATTAGGTCATTTGTGCGGTTTTCGAGCAGCTACTTTAGCTAACATTGATTTCACATTTTTCAACTGATTAAGATTTGTTAGGTTGCACTTATAAATAATGATTATTAATTGTTTGAAATAATAACACTATTCTGGACTTCCATTGTCTATATTTTTTTTAATAGAATAAACACAACGTTTCGATTTATTGAATCTGCAAATCGTCTTCAGGTAATACAACAACTTAAAGACTACTGTAATTATATACAAATACAAAATGGTTACCCGAAACGAGTAATAGAAACTGTTCTACAACTCTCTAAGAATGAACCAGCCATGACCGAAGAGAAACTCCAAAACACTACTCAGCATTCCATATGTCAAAGGATTATCTGGAGAAAATAAAACGAATAGAAGAAATTATGAACATTAACACGGTATTCAGATCATCAAGAACTATTGGTAGCATGATCTCCAAAACTAGACCAGACAACAGTCGTGACTCCAAGAATTGCATCTACGAAGTCCATATGAATGCGGCCAGTCATACGTAGGAGAAACTAAAAGACCCTTAGATATCAGGTTAAGGAACATAAAAACCCATGCGCAGAGAGGAGAGACTTTGAAATCCGGCATTGCCCAACACTCCTGGGAAAAACATCACAAAATGAAATGATCGGAAGGCAAGAATTATACAACCGAGAAGAGCACTGGTACAAGAGAAAATTTAAAGAAGCAGCGTTTATCGAAAACAACAAGAATGTCTTTAGTCAACCCAGCGTAGAGATTAACAATGTGTGCTAAGGAAACCCTGTTGTGTTCTAATTGGACGCCTGACTAATCTGATATTTCAACTGAAAAACAGTATTAAACCACTTAATGCAGAAGAATTTACCTAAATAAGTTCGAAGATGACAGATCTACCACCACTTTGTTCGGGTTGCATACACTACATTTCAGTGCTTGAGTATTTATGTGGCTGCTTCCTTTCCAGGTATTCTAGTATATATAGTTCAATGGATATACGTAAATACCTTGGGGAATTTTCTATATGTTGGTACCTTGATCGACCACATCATTTCCCTCTCTTAGGTTTTGTCAACAACTTCTGATTCATTCAATCCAGATAATTTTTTATAATTTTTATTGTTTACGATTGTTCTAATTTTAGCTAATAGCTACGAACGCAAGAATCTGCCTTTTATTTCTAACAAATTTGCCAATGATATTTTCGCTATTTGTACTACATTGAAGTCACGGGATAAATAATTACTAAATTTTAGACGTGCATACAGAGTTATCCTTTCTATTCGACCATCTATGTTGCTTCTTTGTTCCTATGGTGCTCGTTGGATGTTTTGAGTTCCTTTAGTGTCTGATGGCCATTGCAGTGGGTTGCTGTGGTTTCCCTTGAGTCTTGTTGGGTTTAGTAAAAGGCCGAAAGGTGTATATAAGAACTTCCAATTCACTGGGATTCAGGATCCGACATCCTCAGTACACAATACATCCTGCGATTGTTTCCGATTCTCTGATTCTAAGCACTACTAAACTTTTGATAGATATAAGATATTTTTTATGTTGGTGAGATCCACGTTATTTAATTAACTTGAAGTTTCGTATACGAAACACAGATTTACTAAAAAAGTGCTTCAACGATAATGTAATCAAACACTTAAAATTGTGCAAATTTTAAAATTATAACTCCTGGTAAATGTTTAGACGTTTAATTACGTAGCTTATTTACTTTAAAGATCTTAGCGCTTTTGTACTTTCTTATCAACTTTTTTTTGCTTACAAATTTTTAGTCATAATTAGGAAGTCCTACTACTTAAAAAAATTGTGTGTTGTCGCTATTCTAGTAATATTCTAGTAACCCCTCCGATGCACTGTCTAGTACGACAGATATTTTTCTTAGGTTGTTACCCACCATCGTGATGTAGGTAATACAATAGCACTGAACTTGACGATTCGGACGGATTCCTCTTCTTATATAAGACCGGTAATTTTCTAATTACCCAGACTCTTTCAGCCTAGAAATTGTCTGATTGACAATCTGATTATAGCTTGATTTTTGGATCTTTACAGTTATAACCGATTTAAACATACTTTTGGGGTGGGCTGCCCCACCGTTGATTTTATTTACGCTTGAATTTGAGCACTTTATTACACTCAATATTTACATATTAACAACTGATATTAACATGGTCGTCGCCGCGGGTCCTGCCTCCGTAATGTGATGCCGTCGACGAAACGGTAGATGTTCGGTGGCGGCAGCTCGATGAGGCGCAACTTCCAGGCGGGCGGCGAGGTAGGCGGCGTGGTGGTTCCCGTTGCTGTGGGCGAGCGTATGGACATGGGTGCCGTCGTCTTCTGCGGCGATGGAGGTAACGGCGACACTGGCTCCGGTATGGGTGCGCGTCGAAGGAAGGCGCGCACGTCGCTCCGCTGTCGGCGTCGTTCTCGGCGCGACCCCTGTGGTGCCTTGATTGCTGCGGGGGGCATCGACCGACCCTCAGTTGTGTGGCGGCGTGATCCCTGGCCAGGCGTGGCACTGGGCCAGACGCGCCAGTGGGTAGGCCGGGCTATACGCGCCGGTGGTTGTTCCGGGCTATACGCGCCGGTGGTTGTTCCGGGCTATACGCGCCGGTGGTTGCTCCGGGCTATACGCGCCGGTGGTTGCTTTCACTGGGCTATACGCGCCAGTTAGTGACTCTGTTAGTTTAAGGCCCAACTGAGAGTGTCTCTTTTCTGCGCGAGCCGTCTTCTTATAGGGGTTGTTGGCGTGATCGATCGGCTTCGCGCGTCCTCGGCTTGTAGGAGGGATGATTTTGCATGTGTGGGGATAGCCCGTGTTTGTGGCCCCCCACATACATAAACGTATTTCGTTATTTCATTACTTACTTATGACAAATGGCTTAGCATCTATCTTTATTTACTACCATAACAAAATATAAATTGTTAAGAGGTTTGTCGTTTTATATTGACATACAACTGCAAAGACTCAAAAATCCAACTATACCTAACCTTTAGCGGTTTTACTATGAATTTTTGTTTGTTTGTTATAAGTTTTTCTCCCTAGTGAAGTCCGTTACGATAGTGGCAAAACCTTGGCACCTGGGGGTAGCATTCCCACACAGTCTAAACCGAAAGACATTTTGTTTCAATAAAAATTTCATTATAAGTGCAGCATGGAAAAGATTTGTTATGTTATATGATAGTAACGATAGTAATTTCCCCTAATTAAAAGACTTTTTTCAGATTTGGCTTGATGTGGAAATCTCATTACATTAATACAAAATCAACTTTAAATTGCATACTAGTAAATACTCTCTACGTAAACGTCCGTTCGTAGCAAATTTATAAAGATTCATTACCGTAAACACTTGTCTTAAACAAGAACTGAAGCAAAACTTACCTAGTTTAACAATAATGTATTTTTACTTCCATGCCAACATTAAAACGTTATATTATTGAACTACTTACTGGCAGACGTTAAAAAAGACTTTTTACTGTCTAAAACATTCTAAGCCATAGTTCTATTGTTTTCATTAACTATTTAGAGGTTGGTACCTCGGGTATGTCATATTATGAATGTAATAGTAAAGTACCTTCCTGATTCGTCAAGAATAAAAACGACTACATATAACACTGAATCTTGAATTAGGAACATGAAAACCAGCTATCAAACTTTCATAGTAAAAAAATATTATATTTCTCTTGGAGTTCAAAAGCCGAGATACAAGCTAGGCTAAAATAATTACCATATTGTTTAAAATAATCTTAGTTGAAGGTTGAACAGGAGTGCACGGACGTATATGAACTAGCTCCGTGTATTAAAGACAGTTTATTTAATTAAATTATAGTTACTAATTGATTAAAGTGTGGTTAGTGATAGTAAACAGGCATTGGATGTTGTGCTAATAATTTGACTTTGATTTTGATTTGTTATTGCGTGTGGTAAGAATACAGAGATAATTTTTTCACGATACAACAATTTTTCTATGTATATAAAAGTGATTCATGTATCAAACTAATTTTAATTTATTGTTTACAAATTTTAAGGTACGCTAAAAAAACATACAAATTCTCGTTTGTTAACGAGTGATCTTATGCAAAAGATTTTAATATCATAGTTTTCGAAGTACGCATGATAATATTGCGTTTGTATGATATTAAAAATACAGCTTTTATCTTGCGTTTAAAGAAAAGCTTCAACACGAAAATTTTTGCTTGCATTATAATAATTTTTAAATATAAAAAGGAAAAGGAAATTAAAATAACTAGTAAATGGACCGAAAAATAGCATTAAAATAATAAGTGCAACAAATCATAACCTGCAAAATTAAACACCAAAGAGAAGGAGAGAAGAAACACCTGAAGATTTTAACGAAAAAGAACAAATACTACAAGCTGAAAAAAAAATACAAAAACTATTCGAACCCCACCGAAGGGGCAAACAAACACTTAGAAGAAAAACCAGAGGAGAAAGAAATGGAGGCGGCTATGGAAAAATGATGGAAAATGGATGGGGAAAATACGAGAAGAAATAAAAAAATGGAAATGAGGGAATACAAGAAACAATAACAGAAGAGTTTAAAAATAATAATGAGAAAATAAAAAACCTGACAAACAAAAATTACCCAAATGCAGGACAAATGGGATAAAGAAAAAACAAATTGGAGGAAAAGATAGAAGATCTGGAGTATAAACTAGACCTACAAGAAAGGGAAAAAAGGAAGAACAATCTAGTGATAACGATAATAAAGATGGACACCCAGGATAAGTCTGTAATAAAGGAGGAAGCGGAAAGTTATCTACAAGAAACACTAAGTGTAAAAGCAGAAATATTAAATGCTTTTAAAATCAATGAGGAAAAATGTGTAGTAACGGTGAAAATTTTTCACAAATTGTTACAAGTTGAAGGATAAAAAAGTATATATAGATAAAGACATGTGTTAGAAAGAAAGGTTCAGAAAGAAATTAGAGACAGAGCAAAGAAAGAGGAATCGCAGAGAAATAAAGTAAAAATTACTTATACTCCCTGAAGAATTAAAAAGAATAAAAGCAAAATCAAACATAAACACAAAAATATTGAAAAACCTAGATATCTACAAAGACCCTGAACCTACGATAACGGGTTTGGCAAAGGAAACAGAAAAAGAAAGTTAAAGTAAACGAAGACGAAGAAATAAAAATAGATACATGGAACATAACATCACTAAACGGGAAAAGAAAAGCAATGTAAAAACAAAAACCGAACCAGAGGTGGAACATAGCTACATGGAATATAACATCCATAAATGGAAAAGAAGAAGAAATAATCGACGAAATGAAGAAAGAAAAAATACACATAATGGGAATAAGTGAAACAAAAAAAACAGGACAAAGGATACAAACAGTTAAGTGAAGACTATACATTATATTACTCAGGAAATAAAAAGAAACAAAAAATAAAAGAGTAATAGTAACAAAGAGTAAATAAATTGGAAAGCAATTAATTCAAGAATAATAGTAATGGAAATAGAACTGGAAACAAAACTAGTAATAATACAGATCTACGCTCCAGTCCAAGGAACAGAAGAAGTAAAAAATGAAAAAATACTACAACGAACTGCAAGAAACATTAGACGAAATGTAAAAAACAAATGAAAATATATTAATAATAGGGACTGGAACGCCAGAATAGGTAATGATAGAAACAAAGGATTAGAAACAATGGGGATATATGGAGAGCAGGAGAGGAATAGCAACGGCGAAAAGATGATACAATTTTGCATATCAAATGACTTAAAAAATAGGCAACACGTTCTACGAACAAGAAATATACTACACATTCGAGGCAGTAGAAAGAAACGCTAAAAGCCTAATAGACTATATTGCAAACAGCAAACATTAGTGCAAAACGTAAAAATAAACAAAACAGCAGAACTAAATACACAACATAAATTAGTAATAGCTAAAATAATAATAAAAACACCGCAAAAAAGAAGATATGAAAGATACAAGACGATAAAAATAAAGAATCTACAAAATTTCAAAACAAGAGAGAAATACCAGGAAAAACTACAAGATGAATTAGACAAAATGGAAGAAAGAAAGAAGACGATGACCATTAACAAAATGATGGAGTACAATCAAGGAGAAAGTAATACAAATAACAAAAGAAGTGTGCGGAGAAAAAACAGTACAACAGAACACAAAGAACAAAATGGTGAAACAGCGAAGTACAAAAGAAAGTCAGTAACAAAAGAAAGTATGAAAATATATGCAAACAAGGAAAGACGAAGATAAGGAAAATATATCACAAAAAGAAATGAAGCCCCTAAAGCGGAAGTAAAAAGTAAAACAGAAAGTTGGGAAGCTTTAGAAAAAGAAATACAGGAAACGTATAAAATAACAAGAGGAATTTCTGTAATATTGTAAAATACAAAGAATTAAGAAAAAACAAAATATTAAATTAGTTAAGGACCAGAAAGGGAAAATTAGCACAAATATGGAAGAAAATTTAGAAACATGGAGAAAACACTACGAAAGTAAGTTTGCAAAAATACACAACAAACACAAAGAAAACGGAAGAGGAAGAAGAGGAAGAACTAGTAACTGACCAAATAACATTTAAATAAGTGGAAAACGCAATAAAGAAATAAAGACAAGCAAAGCAAGTGGACCGGATGAGGATCTTGAAAAACGGTGGTAGAAGATACGAGGTTACTCAAATTGCAAAAAAGTTGGGCAATTTAGAGTATATTTACATGGTGTTTAATAATATTTTTTGTTTTCAAGATTTTACAAAAAATTAATTTATTGTACCTATTTTTTTTTATTCGTATTGTGTGCGTTTATTTTTAAAAATATTAAAAATCTAAAAACACTTAGAGCTTTAGAAAATGGTGGTTTCAAATTTTTAATCCAACATTTCATCTCGGAGAAACCACTAACAACTTTATTTGCTGCATACAAAAAACATTTTGTACTTGGTAGCGTTTTTTATTACAAATTCAACAATGTATCACACATAATTGTTTAAAACCTAATTTTGTAAGAAATAGTTTAAATTGCTCAACTTTTTTGTAATTTGAGCAACCTTGTATCTCTTACCGTTTTCAAGATCCCCATGCTGTTCATTATTATCTTGGACACAATGTATATTCCAAATATTTTAGTGAAGGCCAAGTCATGTGCTTTTTGCTAAAATAGGCTCGCAAACTTCTATATAAAAACAAATGATGATTTTGATATTCTAAATGTAAAGGGCAATTTGATGATTCCTAAAACAAAAGAAAAAAGTTATTTACACTTTTACATTTCAGAAAGGAACCTAAAAGAAAATGTCAACCATTTACGTAATCACTCGGAAGAGTTTATTTAGTTGAAAGAAGATTCTTGAAAGAAAGTTGCTTAGTAATGTTGTAATCATGACTACCAATAATTGCCAAGTCATTACCAAGTCATGAATAATTGCCATCGATGCACACACAAAAAGACACATGCTAAAGTAATTAAGTATACGATCTTTATCTTTAGCTATTAAACTTCAGGTTGATTGTGGATGATACTCAAAAGAATAACACTTTTATTGTACAAGCAAATTTTGAATGTAGTTACGTATAAACATGGTTGGTGATAAACCTTTAGAAGGATTGGGAAAAATCTGGCTTGTCGTGCTGTAGTAAGTGTTTACTTACAGCATTTTAGGAAAATCTGACAGAATATATGTAAACTGAACGAAGCACGG